>VXBQ01008245.1:70500-98770 GCA_013400175.1 Phainopepla nitens | reverse complement strand
AAGCGAAGCTGTTATAGACCTGTACCCCCAAATTCCAGCTGCGAAACGCTGTTGGAAATGCATAATTCTCTGGTTTTAATTCCATAACTGGAGTTTTCTGAGCTATGTGCAGAAGGAATTCTCTGCCGTGAGGGCGGGGAGGCCCTGGCACAGGTTGCCCAAGAAGCTGTGGCTGTTCCATCCCTGGAAGCATCCAAGGGCTAGGAGCAACCTGGAATAATGGAGGGTGCCCCTGCCCATGGCAGGGGGTGGAACAAGATGAGCTTTAAAGTCCCTTCCAATCCAAAGCAGTCTGTGATTCTATGATTCCACTCATGATATCATTTTATAGACTTTTGAAGACCTGCAGTACTTCTTGGCAGAAGCTTCCCCCTTTCCTTTGTTTTTCTCTAGTCAGCCATTTCCATTGTTTTTGGGTACAGTCAGAACTCACAGGGTTTTCATGTCAATGTGATAGATTTGAGCATTCTGTTATGTTAACAAAAGGCCAGAGTTGTATTGATATTCTGGTATAGTTTTAGGAAGAATTTTGGTAATTATAGCCAGTTTTGAGGATGAGACATAAGCACAGTTTTTCCTCCATATCCAGTGTTTTGGCAAGAACAGTTCTGTTGACCACTGTGAAATCACTGACTTTCAACCTGTGTAAGAACACTGTGTCCTTGTGAACTGCCTGTGTTACATTCCCTAGACACCACTCCTCACTTTGTTATTATTCTTATATTACTGTATTGCAGCCTCTAGAAAGGCTTAACAAACGCTTGGAGAATTGTATTCCTAGGACATTGTATTCCCAGGAGGGTAGGCTCAGTGAGAAGGAAGAATGCAAGTAGCCTCACCTGAAAACTGACACGTCATTGAGTTGGGGAAGCTCTGCAGTGTTTCCAGCTCTTTCCCTTTCACCCTTCACTGCTGCCAGTCAAGCAGCAAGGAATTTCAACATGCTGATTTTGAGGGTTTTGTAAACCTGAAGGTCAAAGACACTGTGTTTTAAAAGAACTAGGTGATATTCTTCTCCCTAAAGCCAGCAACTATGTACAAAATCCAGTTTGGAATGCTATTTGACACTGTATTGTACTAATGCTGGAATGTGTTACTAAAGAATTTGTTGCTTATCTTAGAATATTTTTTCAGCTGTAGATAGGAATTACAAAGATTTGCTAAATATTTGCCTGAGCTTGAGACTCAACATCTGGCCCATCCTGTAGATTTACAATGCCTAATATTCTTTTTCACATTCATTTAATAAGAAATGTGAGAGGAAAGTTTTGTGAAGAAAGGCCTTTGAAAGCATTTCCATTTTTCAGTCAGAATCAATTAATCTGGTGTTATTACCTTTCCCTGTAAGGCTTGCTCCTTTCATATCCTTAAACTCCACTATTATTTGAAAACCCCAAGAGTAGTCACAACAGTACATTTCATAAGCTCTGGATTCCCCTGCAAGGAGTTGGAAAGGTACTAAGGACAAAGAATACCAATAGTTTCCAACCAAACACAGTACAAAAGTAACTACATAAAGTATAATAAAAAGGAGGCTTGGATACTTTTCCAAATGTACAATAAGAAATAACAATGTATTATTATCCATTATATTTCCATGTTATTATTTTAAAATGTGAACAATTAAATATGATAGTGACAGGCCAACACCATTATGAGAAAACTGGCAGAAAGTTCAGGAGCAAAAGTCACAGTGAAAAAGAATTTTGAAGTGAGTTGAAAACCATGAACTTTGAAAAATTAAGGAGCTTCTTTCAAGAAGCAACAAAGAAAGGTAATCAAGAATGCCTGTGAGGTAAAAACACTTAAAAGAAATAACTACACCAGTTCAACACTTGATTCAACCTCAGATTTATCTCTCATAGTAAATCTGTTTGTCCAAGTGTACTAAACAACACATTAAGTCAGTTGCTTTGGGGATTTGTTGCCAGCTTTGAAAATAACACTTGAAAGGATGTAATAAGGCTAAGAAATGCAGCTGGTTGGTTTTGGCTGCAAGAAGCAATGCCTCTGATTATTCAGCTGTGGTTCTATGAACTGAGATGTAATGTTGATTAACTTTTGACATCTTGCTCTTTGAGAAGTTACAATAAAGTAAATCCAAGCCTACATTATGCCAGAACCTGCTGGTTTGAAAGAAACCAAGCAAAACTCATAATGAAAGGTTATTGAGCCTGCTAAAAAGTATCTTTAAGACACCAACTAACTTGTGCCTTATTTTTTTCCACAGCAGGAAGCCAATCTGGCCCTGTTGATTGAGATAAAATTCCTTGCACAATGGAACTGCCAGTTCTTCCCCATTTGGGGATTACTCTTTTCTAACTTAGAGCTGACTGGATTTTACTAGCTTGTCATCTCGGTAAACAGAGTAGTTTATAAAATAGTGTGAAGAAGAAAGATACTTTCAGAAATTCAAATTATGTTTTCAAAAGCCAGTGTCAGTTCACTTAGAGTTTACCCCTGATTGAATGTAAAGATTAATTTTCAAAGATAACCTTTGACTTGCAGCCCTATCTGTGTGTATGCCCTGCAGACATGATCTCTAAAATAACTCTGGATGTAACTGCAGGTATATTTTTAAAGCTGCCAAGTGTTAAGCACATCTGCACCAACAAGGTTTCCCTACAGTCACCTCTTACCTAACAGAGTGTAATTACCATTAAGTTTTGTGTTACTTTTCACCTGCCTCTCTCACACCTGCCTTCTACTAGCAACACTGAAAGTGTGAACATTTCAGTACCGTCACATGCAAAAAAAGTACATATTAAAAGGGTAAATGAGAGGGGAAACAAACTCCATTAACTGCCCTCTTTCTGACCTTGACTTTAGTTTGAACTTGATTATAGAAAAGTCTGAACACTTGAGTTTGCTTTGAAAAACTAAGGAGTGTAACTAAATGGGGTGTCCTTTGATTAAAGAGTTTGTATTGTGCATTTTTCTGGCCAAAAAAAAAAAAAAACAACAAAACAACAAAGAAGCTCTGTCACAAGGTCCTTATCTGTTCTGAGCAGCAGCAATGTGTGCAGCAGTGGGAAAGGGAGGAAAACCACTGCAGAGAGGCAGAACTGTAATGGAAAAAGGGAGCAAAACAAAACCAAAGAGAGAAAGAAGGTAAAAGAAAATAAAACACTCTGAAGCCTGGAAGGGGATTTAAACCAAACATACTACTGTAAAGAAGGGGGAGAGAGAAGGCCAGACAGGAAGTTGCAAATACTCAAATTCTGCTTGAAAAAGTTGCTATTGTTAAAGAACTTAACTAGGTCAGGAAAATGAACCTTGGGAATATCATTGTACGTACTTTTTGGTGAACTGGCAAAAAGCTCTTTTCTATTTGTCAAAAGTCAGAAATTTAAAATGTTGGCCAAAATAATTTCTTAAATAAAATCTGTATAAATGAGGGACAAAAATAGAGATGTTACTCTGCTCTGTTAGAACAGATCAGCTATGGAATTAAATAGTCAGGTGGGGTTTTTCCTGCTTGGAGGGTTTTTGTAGTGCAATGGCTACTTCTTCTACCCAGCCATGAATTTAACAAGCTTAAAGCACAGCTTTAAAGATCAGGAAATTGAGAGCTTTAAAGATCAGGAGACTGGATGGGAACCAGCACATGAGTGCAGAACGCAGTGCAGAGACAGAGGTTAAGATCTTGGAGTTCTCTGAACCTGCAGCACAAGGAAGCCCTGAGGATAGGAACCTACAGTGACCCTGGGCAGTGATGGTCAGGCTGGCTGGCTGACTCAGTGTGCTGGAGGTCACTGTGCAACTGCAGAATAAAGCTCTTGAGTGGCCAAGTCGCATCAGTTTTCCAGTAAACAAACCTTTGCTTTGACATGGTTGCTAATGTGGTCTCTCCTGTAGCTTAAATAGTTCTGCAAACTCCTGCTCTGGGGTGGAGCTGTCTTTGTAATTCCTGTGAAGTCAGCATCCAGCCTACAAAGGAAGCTGTGAGTGCAGCCCTGGAGCCCGGGGATGTGATCCAAAAGAAATTTTACTTCAGAAGGAAAGTTCTCTGTATGCAGCCAGCTGCTGTGCCCTCTGCCCCCTAGCATGCCTAAAGAGAAATGAAGCATTGCACCACGTTTACATCATGCTGGCTTGGATTCACAGCACCAACAGCTGAGAACCACATTATGTATTGTACATGATTTTTGGTGTGACATCTCAATTAGAATAATCTCTTTTAATGCATGTTGTAACAAAGTGGTTTGCTATAACATATGCTGTCATTCCATTAAATGTTACAGATTCTTGCCCGGAGGTAATTGTACACCCACCTTCTATTTTGTATTTAAAATCCGGGCCTTCATTCAGAACCACCTAGGTCCTGAATCACTGAAAGAAGATTTCAGATGAAATTATCACAGCAATGTCCTCAGACCTCAGCTTTAACTACCTGAACCCTTTGTAACCCATAGAAGCTCAAAAAGTTATAATATGAAGGTCTTGTATTCTACAAAAGGAAAAGAAATACCTTTAAGGATATTTTTAAGTTTTAATGTTTTTCTAGAATATATGACAATAAGAAATTTCTGTAAGAAATTTTTAGTCTGTTATTTCATTAACTATCTCCAAGTCTTTTAAACTAGATAAAGCATAAAAGGCTCTGTAACCTCCAGTTTTACTGGATTTATGGAGCAAGTTATCAACTCCAACACTGACTCATATTGTTATATGGCTCTCTCCAGAATTACCCATTCCTGATAAGAAACAATAAAAGTAAAATTAGATTTATTCTACTAATGTAGTCTTGATTATAGAAAATGCTAGTGAGTTTGTGGGTAGCTTTTTAAAAGTCAGCTTTCTAATACATTGCTGCCTCCTCCTGCTACATCCCTTAGAGTGACTCATAGCAGCAGAGATGAAACCAAATAAAAAAAAAACCAAACCAATTTAGCTATGCACTGTGTTCTGGGTGAAAATTTTCCTTTGGAGGAAATACCTCCAATATACCTGTAGGTAGTTTCACCTAAGTGTTAGTCCTGATTTTTGTGGAAAGATAGGATACTAAAAATGTTTGACTAACAGGAATTTGCCAAGGTTTCAATCTCTTTGTGGCTAAGTGTTCCTTTTCACCCAGTTTCTCCTCTGCTGTTAGCTGGAACAAATACAAGCACTGCACACCACAGGATGCCAGAGTCAGAAGAATTCCTGTGCAGGTTTAAAGAAAGAATCCCTTCAATTTACAGGTCCTGTTCTATATTTTAGCTGTATTGTTAAACAACAAGGAGCTGAGTTTAATACAGCAGTCACTATCTGATTTAAATGCCTCTGAATTAGAGCATTTATGTAAATACACTCAAGATTAATATAAAAAAGATGACTTATTATAAGTTACTGAATGCAAGTGAGAATAAATGGTTTAACTAGAGGCTAAAGAACACAGACTGTCTTGGAGAAATCTACTGCAAGATTTCTGTGTTAATGTAAGCAAATTTAAATAAATCCTTTGCAAAAGGTTTACAAGAATGTTACAGTGAGGTTCCAGCTCAGATACTAAGAAGACAGGAAATATAAAAGTCAGCATTATCTGTTCATTCCTGATTTGCTTCACCACAGATTTGCACTATGATATGACTTTATAGGAATACATATTTCTTTTCCCCATCCTACTGTTTTGTCTTTTAGTACACATCCATCTTTAGGACGGGTGGTGCTTGCTTCAAAATAATTTCTCATTATTGTCAAATGTACAACTTTTGTGCTTAATATAGTGCATATTCTCTAAATCATTGCTGGAGATGAAGCTACTTATTTATTTACAATGAAATCTATTAAGCCATTTATTTTAAACTTCCTGTGAGATAAGAGGAAATGATTCATACAGAAATTAAAGTAAAATAATATTTCTTAATTTGGTTGCCTATTTACTAGAGTGTGTTTTGTACCACTACTTTGCATGTTATAGTACCCTAAATACTTCTCACTGACTTAATTGTTTCTCCAAATCAGAGCTGGATCTTCAGACTTTGAATCCAGATAACAAAGAACAAATTACTGCCAATCACAAAAAAAAATTCAGTGCAGGGGTTTTTGTCCAGAGTAGCACCAGAACTCCATGATAAGTGAAGAGACCAAATATGCCTCCCAAGGAGGGATGGATAGCCTGAACTTCAAGATTGTATTTTTTTATTATTATTCCTTATTGGCAGCAGTTTTATCTGGCCCACAGATTGGATTGATCAGCTGAGACAGAAGAATGCAGAAGAAATAATTTGTGACTGTGTAAATCAAGATAGTACCATAACACCTATAACATGCTAAATGAATATTGCAGAAATATCTGTAATATGGATTTCTCCTCTTAACTAACTTGACTTTGCAACCATAAGGTTTATGCAAGACAAACAGAAGAAACTCCATTCTGTGTATTTAGGGCAGGAGACTTTGGAGTCAATTCCAAGGACCTTTGTCACCTAAGTGAAGAAAGGAACTGACAATCTGAGAGAAGTTAACTTGCTCTAAACACACAGATACTTGTGCTGGTGTGGGAGTGCATGCACACACACCCCTCTCACCCTGGGCCTGCTCTGGGGTCTCAGAGGCTTCTGAAAAGCCTTGACAGAATTGTCTGAGGAGTGGAGAGTCCTGTGAGCAAACCAATCCCTCAAGACACTCCCTGACCATGCCAGGAGCTCTAGCATGGTAGAGGTAGGAACAATCAGCTGTCCAAGAAAGGTGGGAAACAAAGGATGAGCAATCATCCTTTGAAGCCCTGGTAAACCATTGACCTGACTCAAGTGGAGTGGCACCATTGTTCCTGCACTTTGGGGTGAAGCCATGGGGCAGGTGTCTGTGACCACAGGTCTAGCATGACTTGCCTTCATCTGAAAAACCAGATAAATCAGTTAGTCCTTGCAAGGGCTGGCTACTCTAACTATGAAGCAAACAGCAGCAGTTACCCAATACTCAGCAGGTTTACTATGGGGAATTCAGGCTTTTACACATTTAGACAAAGACAAGGTATCAGAATGTGGAGCACTTGGTTTCATGAGCAAGACTTGGGCAAACATTGATAGCTGATAGTGCTGCTCCACACCTACCAGAGTCAGCTAGCACAGTGCATCAGTACTCAGCACCACTAAAGTATTGGTATTATATTTTATAACAACACCCTAAAGAAAACAGAGACCAGAGGCTCAGTTCTATGTTATATTAAAGTTACAGATTTTTCTCTTTTTTCCCATTCAAACCCCCTCCCAGGAATTTGTTAAGGCTTTCATGCAAAGGTCACATCATGTAGTTACCTTCTAGAGGCACAATGCAAGACACTCGCCTGATTCCTTCACTGCATACAAGTAGATAATAGATGATAAGATTTATGATAGGTAGATGATAAGATTTATTTGGATACAGTGAGTTGTCAAACAGACAAAAAGTTTTTCTAGAGTGACTGTAGTAAGAGTGGAACTGTAGCAAGCTGAGGGGCTGCAGTCTGAGGCTTCAGGCTTTGATCTAAAAAGGAAAGCTACCAAAAAACATATTAAAACAAACAAAGAAAACAAAGCAGAGCAAAACAAAGCAAAGCAAAGTAAAACAAAACAAAACAAAACAAAACAAAATAAAACAAAACCAACAAAAAAACCCAGAACTTTCTCCTCTTCCCCCTGAAAGCTCTGATTCAAAAGGGAGGATCAGGCTATTCTAACAATCAACATTAAAGCATAAAAGGGGGTTACAAATTGCAGCTGAGCAGGGGAAAAAAATACCAATTTTAAGAACCAGCAGCTTAAGGCCTACAATCACAACAAAATTTTTGATTTCAAGGCTGAATTTTTTTTTTTTTTAGATTCATAGTTGTCAAACAAATTCAGAATTTATGACTCAGACAAAACTCTACATGACCACCTTGCAGTCTTGCCTAGATGAAGAGTGTGGCAAACTGCTCCATGGGCTATAGTCATGCAAACTAGTACTTAAGAGACTGATTTTCCAGCAGCTGAGAGTATGTCAATAGAGCTTCTCCTCACAGAAAATAAATCACCTTTCAGAGTGACAGTTTTAACCATTATTTTTTATGTGGATATTTTTCTAAATTTTGAGCTTTGATGTTTATTACAGCTAAACAAAAGTAGTGACTTACTGTAGAAAATCTGTGCTGAGTGTATTGCCTTACCTGTCTCTTATTTTCCACCATTCTTACAGCACATGAGGAAATCTTCCAGAAAGGAACAAAAATTACATTGCTAATTTAAGTGATTAACACTTTTATGCACACACCCACCCACACACCCACCCAGGAATTCTTATAAAATACAGTTGTTATCATCTCAACTCACATATAATCTTCCAAAGCTCAATATAAGGCTGTTGTAAAATGTGATGCAGAAGCGTTATGAAGGAAAAGAACAAATTTCAAAAAGAACAAAGCCTAAAGTCCCACTGCAGGAGGGAAAGGAAGTAAAGGGTCCTACTCCGCTTTTCTGTTGAAATGGAAATATAGAATAGAGATGGAAATATATCAAGATGAAGAGGTGGCAGCACATGGCACTTGGCAGAGGCTCTCTGTCCCTGCCCAGGAGGGCTCAGAAGCCAGGCAGATGGCTACTTCAGCAGAGGGCACCAGAGCAGCAAGGATGAGGGCTGGCACTGCCTCTGCCTGGCTCAGCCTAGTGGCTCAGCACAGACTCGCTGTGCCGTGAATTCTTGTACTTTTCATTGCTTCAACATTTCTGCCACACTACGGGAGAGGTGCTGAGTGACTCTGGAAGCTCTGGGACGGGAGCAAAGCAGGCAATGACAAATAAGCAAAAAGGCAGTAAGGAGTGCCATGAGGATCTGGGGCACGTGCACCTGAGCCAGCATTCTGCATCCCACATCACCAGAAAGACCAGGAGGATGATGAGATGGGACCTTTAAGTAAGCAAAACTTTTAATGAGGAATTATCAAAGCAAATTTTCTTATCTTCCTCATAATTTTTTCTTTTTTCACATCAGCTGCAGCTGGAGGATATATTTACATAGATCTTTTGCATTCCAAGTAGCCTGAAAACACAAACATGAATAACTGTACTGATATTCTGCAAATTCACTATACACAGCATCAAAGAACTGCAAAAGGTTTTTAAACAAATCTGATGTTTGGTGGGTTATATAGTATTATTTGTGAAAATTGAATGGTTGGGAGAGAAGCACTCATGGAGGAAGACATGCACTTCACATTCCCTTAGATCCTTTAGGCATTTCTTGCACAAAGAAAATCTAAACCTTGCATGTTATGGTGGAGATACTGAGCATGTCCTTCCACAGTGGAAGGCTCTATTTTGCTGTCATCTTTTTATTATTTAAAAACAGGACTATATAACTAGCTCTAAGAGTTGCATCTGTATCCCATGGGCTTGGATGATATTCAACATGCTCTTTAATGAATACTGGACTTTTTGGCAATGATTATGTTGGATTGATACACACGTCTGCTTTTGTCAGTGGAATTTTATAGAAGGAAATTAGATTTTATTAATATGATTGTCAAGCACAAACAAGTACTAAAGTTTTTATTTTTTGCTATCTGGCATTTACATGAAAGAATCTTGGAAGTGTGAAATAACAGGAAATTTTTTTACATTTTTTTATACATTGCAGCCACCTGGAAAAATATTTCATTGTGATATCACAAGTTTCAAAATAGATTTTTTCCATTATTATCAGTTTTACAGGTCATGTTGATAACAAAAAATATCAAACTGAAATACTGCCAACATATTTTAAAAAGTATATATATATCTTTTTATAATGATGGGTATTTTGGTACCTTGGTTCTTTATTAGTTTTGTATGGAAAGTGGGATATAAAAATTGAATGGTGAGATAATGCCATTTGACATTTACAATGGTATTTTACCTATTTCTCTCAGCCATACAAGCTAAAATGGGGAGTCAGTTTTAAGGTATAATCTGAAAAACATTGTTAGGGTGGCCACAACTGTCAAATCCTAGAATCACGCCTACACATTATCCCCTCTTGGATGGAAAAGGAAAATAAAAAAGGAATTGAAAATTGAGACTATATGTGGTAGAATCAAAACTAATTCTTGGGGATTTTTAAGAACATAAAGAGCAATGTGAACAAGTGCAGATAAATTACAGCAGATTTAATGATAAACTGAAATTAGATCTGAAAACAGTAATCATAAAGGCAGATATTGTTTTCTGTTTCAAATACTGAAGCAGTGTGTCATGCAGGAAGAAATGCTGTGTAACTGGGGAAAACAGATATTAAAAACAATCTGATCCCACTACCATCTAGTAGGATCGGTTCCCAAGGAGAAAAGAAGCTCGTCTACCAATTTCTGAGCTTTTAAAAAACAGAATAAAAAATAAGCATTGTGAAAGTGACTCTGATGGAGGTCTAAAGCGGGGTTTGAGAATTTAAGTACTCATCTTTGCAGTGTTGTGTAATAAGAGCCATAGGACATTTCAGATCCCACTTCTTTAAATTTCACCAGTGCACTACTGTGGTAACCTATGCTGCTATATTGAAAATTTGTGTTAGTATCTTAATGCTGGTAATGGAATCAAATTTTGAGGGAAAACACAAGCTACCTGAACACTAAAACTTTTTCAACATACAGGAACCATGTACAGGAACCTAGTATAGAAAGTGGTAGAAGTCTCCACTAGGAAAACTAGGAAGTAGAAGGACATCCTCAGGCCCTGACCATTTCCATCTTCTGAGAGTTTAAACCAAGGCTGCGAAGAACATCTACCATTTTAGCTCCTAGAACCATCTTCTGCTTCTGGTCAGGACACTGACAACTCCAACAACATCCACATTTCTAGAGTAACATTTAGGGGAGGATTCTGCAAAAGATGGCAATTGCTGATCAAAAATTTTCTGTGGTATAGAATCCCAGAATGGTTTGGGCTGGAAGGACTGTAAAGCTCACCCAGTCCAGCTACTGCCACAGCAGGGACACCAACTAGATCAGGTTGCTCCAAGCCCTCCAACCTGGCCTGAAACGCTTCCAACTTACATTTCTTTTGCAATTCATAGCAAGGCTCTTGCTAAGTTAAAGGTGAACTTTGTAGATACCTTAGTCTTCTGTGTTTGTACAATCTCAAAGGTCTGTGACTACGGCAAGAAAACCCTGCTTCAGAAATTAGTAGCTGTTCCTAATACTATTTTATTTAACTGCTGATCCTTGATAAGAGTTCTGGTGGAAAACTCGAAATAATAGAGATTATTTCTTTAATAAAATGGGTAGAAATAACACTTTTATTTACTACCACCACATTTCTTGTAAAGGAAATGGTATTTCATATTTATGTAAATGAAATGTTATTTTTTCTAAAACAAAAATTATTTTTCCAAAACTGAAAAGGTGTCAGAGGGATGGCTGGGTACTCTAACTTAAGTTTGTCTAAATGGTGTTAGGAATCTTCATCAGTATTGTTAAGATGTTAAATTATTTAAATTTTTATTAATAGCGATTATTGCATTTTAATGTCTTCTCAGTATGTATATAAATTTTAGGTTATTGCAAGCAAGGTTTTGGGATGTGTTTTCTTTATTTTTTACTCAGCAGATGGAAGAGGTTCCTCTCTGAACTTAATTTTGGAGGTCAGACAGGATTTCATACGGTTGTGAAATCAGATCTGTGACTGCGCCGAAGGAAGAGGATGTAGTAATAACAAGTGATGTGTAAAGCATGACTGGGCAGAAGAAGGGCATGGCAGAGGAGCTGAGGTGGCAGCTGCAGAGTTTTCTCCAGCTGTAGGTGAAGAAGACAAGGCATAAATTAAACTGACAGAGCAGAAGAGAACATTTCATGTTTGGGAGGCAAATAAGGGTTTAGTAAAGTATTTGGTCCCAACTGTTACAGTCTGCTTTAACCACAGAGGAGCAAGTGAGCTGTCTGGGGATTACAAATCCTGAGGTCTGAAATATTATTTCTTTGTGATTAAAAGGACTGAGCATTTTCTTCTTATTTGCGGATGTTTTCCTTTTTTTTCCTCTCCTAGTTTTCTTCCTCTTCTGCTTTATTTTTAGCCCTTTGTTTTCACATATTCTTACTCAGCCCTGACACATACCAAGCTGTTTCTCCCAGAAGTCACATGATAATGTGAAGCATCTGGGTTAGGACAAAACATATATTTTACTGTAATTTCGCCTAATAGAGTGATCAGGAGTATTTCAGGAAAATGCAAAAGGGCTGTTTAATTATGTCTGAAAAGTTGTAGTACTATTTCTGACATGGAGAAATCTTTTAACAGCAAAACACAGAAGAAATTACAGAAGTGAATACAGTGTCCAGATTTTTCCCCATGACAAACAAAATCTATTAATGCAAGTCAAGCTTGGCAGATTTCTGAAATAAAATTAAATCATATTTTTATGTGTGCCACAGGATTGCTTGGAGGGTTGAAGAAGAAACTAAACAGTCAGATTTTACATGGTGCTGTTGTGTAGTCCTGGTTATGCTCTGCTATCTTTCTGTGTACATAAAGATCATTTTTGCCCTTCACTTTTCAAGAAGCTATTTCAATTATCATCTCTTCCCAGATTAAGAATCTGTTTTAATGCACAGTTTGAACTGAGATTGCAGAGGGAAGGTGGCAGAAGAAAGTGTCTCAGTAAGACCTAAAAAGAAAAACAAAATCCCAACAGACAAAGGAAGTCAGTAGAAGAGTCGAATCCTGGAATTGCAGGCCCTCCATCAAAGTATCCTCTGCTCTGCACTACTCTGGATAGCTCTTAAAAATGAGATATTTTCCTATTTTCATATAGAATGCAAATATAATTAATGAAAAAAAACAGTAAATGGCTTTTGCTAAGTGATCTGCCCTAGGGAATTGCACTCTGGCAGACAGAGAGAAGGTTCATCTTCCATATTGTGCTTGTCACTTTGTAGTTTAAAGACAATTTAGGAAGATGTACTGGAGAACAATCAGATAGTGTAGAATGAAAGCTACTTGGTTTGATAGTACTGTGTGTCCACAGGGATATCACTCATGGGTTTCAGCCCTCAGAATGAATACGTAAATGAGGACATAATGGAAAATATTGGTCAAAACATAATATCTAGTGCTTTGCACGTCTCAAAAAAATAATATATACCTCTTAAAATAGCTTTAATAGCTTCTAGAACAGGTAGGCATGTGTCACAGTATGCCATGATTTCATGTCAGCAAAGAATAGGTGTTGAGGAATTGAACCACAAACAAAAACATCACATCTCTAATGACTTCTCAAAGCCTTATTGGGTTGGATACCAATAAACATGAATCATTTCTCAATGGTAATGGTGTATTCCGAAGATTCAGTGCATTCCTATAAACATCAGTCAGTTCAAAAGTTAAACACAGATGCCAATGCCACAAAGAGCTCAAAGATTTTCCTGTGTACACAGTACCTGTTCTCATGTACAAAAACCTGTAGTAAGCAGCTAAGGGATATTTTGAAAAGGGAGATTTCTAATATTTTAGATATGAAGAGACTGTTTTGGCAGGCTACAAATTTATTCTTTCTCCTCCCCCTCATGGCTACAAACTGTACAGTGAAACCGCAGTAGCTGTTGAAAGGTGAAAGATAAAAAGCAATAATTAACTAGCTGGTTTAGAGAGAAAATCCAACTGTTGACAGGTTTTTTATAATTTTTTCAATGGGCTTTTCCCAGTTCTTTCCGGCTGGTCCAGTAAAGCCAGACTAAATTACTAAGGTGACTCATGGTGTGAACTGAGTGGACAATTCCAGCTATGTGAGTTCATAACCACAGTGAGCTAGCTACAAAAACTAGCAGAGAGGTCACACGCCTAGACTTCTAGAAAAATGCAAATAAAAAGATTTTGCTATTGGTATGCAAGAAATATCTATGTGTGTTAATTGCAGTTAGTCTTGGCATTGATGGGTAAATCACTGCGAATTCTCAACACACAAGTGATTGACAAAAAAGAGAGAAGCAAAAATAGAAATCAAATTATATATGTCAACCAGCTCCTGATCATCTTCACTGGATGCATCTTCTGAATTGGCTCATCCGCAGGCTGTCACAACTGCATGGCTGAGAACATGCTTGAAATGATTACTAGTCTGGCATTTAAATTTAAAGACGGTTGATTGAATCAGCTTAAGTATTAACCAATTTTGTCCCCATTTTAGCTAATTGGAATCTCAGTAATGGAACATCCCAGCCCTTTCATGCCTTGTTATGGAGACACGTATTTCTGGCACAGCTGGATGGCTGAGCTGTTGATCAAAACAGCCGTTTTCTGTCAGCTTTTTTGAAATAATTCAGGGAGGGTTTTTTTGCCTTGTTTTCATGCCTGAGTCAGCATTTGGTAGTTGTTCTGTGTGCGTGCCTGGCCAAGCTGTTCTTGTCCCCTGCTCTCTGAAGTGGGTGATGAAGTGTGCAGTCATTGCAGGGAGGTGTTCCTGCCGCAGACACTGCCCTCCTCACTCCATTCTCACACTGCAGTGCCAAGAGCAATGATGAGTTTGGTTTGTAAGGTGCTTTCAGCCACTTTGCTTGCACTGCACACCCTTTCCTGGTAAGCATTTTCCTGAGGAGAATCTGGCTTGTGACTTTGCCTACAGCTATTTACCAGGAACAAGGTAACTGGTTACCAGTGACAAGGCCTCTGACAGGGCTCAGAGAACAGGCCCGTAACACCTCACTTTCTGGAAATGCTCTCATCTCAAGCACTTGCAAAACTATAAAGCAGCTCATTGTTTTATGCAGCTCATAAAGACGCCCTGTGGACATCAGAGAACCTCTTAAAATAGCTCTAAAATAGCTTCTAGAACAGGTAAGCACATTCCACATGTTTCAACAGCTCCCGTAAGCAGCCCGTTCTTGACGTTTTTCAGTGCACCGTAATTCTACACTGACTGCTTCTACCGTGTTTATGAACTTTGTGAGATCAGCCCCGATGCCAGAAGGAGGGGCAGGAGGGTATTACGTGGTCTTCTAAGCCTCACTGCCTCCTTTCTTCCTTCTGAAACAATAAATTGTCAATGTAAAAGGACCTCTCCCGAGGAGGGAGGGTCCTGTGCCACCTCCTTGTCCTCTTGTGCCTTCCCTGTGCATCCTGTGACAAGCTCTCCAGCAGCAGGCAGCAGATGAGGTGGAAACTGTGACATTTGAACATTTCCTGTAAATTGAACATTTCCTGTAAAATTGTTGTTTGTGGAGAAGTGTTTGTTTGGTGCGTGTTTTGTTGAAGTCCTTTTCTGTTGACAAGTTACAGAGCTGCTTCAATCACCTGTGTTCAGAGCTATTGGCAAGTTATTTCTCTCCAAAACACTTCCCAAGGTATTTTTATGAGCAGCTCTAATTTTCACACGATAAGGAATTTGGCTGAGCTTGCTGTGTGAATTACATGTGTCTATTTTCTAGAAGGAAATGTGGAAAAATTTGTATCTTGTTGGAAGTTTGGAGCTCTAGAGTATATCATTGACTCCAGGAAGGGAAAATGGGACATCACTGGAGGTGGGCTAATCCTGACAAATGCATTTTGTCAAATACTTCCAGTAACTTTCAGCAGATCTAGGTCTGGCATTTTGAGTTTAAAAAGTATCTTTAAGTTTTCCCAAACTGTCTCTGCTAATAAAAAATAAAAAAGAAATTATAGGAAGTTTAATTTATTTTCATTTCTTTAAGCAGATAGGATAGAGCACTAGAAAAGGGCTGTAGCCTTCTGTCATGGTTTAATCCCAGTCAGCAGCTCACCCACCTCCTGTGGGATGGAGGAGAGAATTGGAAGGGTTAAAGTGAGAAATCTGGTGCATTGAGACAAAGACAGTTTGAAAAGCAAAAGCCATGCACACAAGCAAAGCCAAAAAGGGGCTTCATTCTTCACTTTCTGTGGGCAGGCAGGAGTTCAGCCATCCCAGGAAAGTCAGGCTCCATGACACACAACTGTGACTTGGGAAAACAAACATCATCACTCCAAATATCTCCCTCCATCTCCCCCAGGCTCTGTATGCTGAGCATGATGCCATATGATCTGGGATATCCCTGTGGCCAGCTGGGAAGAGCTGTCCCAGCCAGGTCGCCTCCAACTCCTTGTGCCCTCCCAAGCACTGGTGAGGTGGGAGAGGAGCAGAAAAGGCCTTGGCTCCATGCATGCCTTGCTCAGCAGTAACTAAAACATCCTTGTGTTATCAGCACTGTTTCAGCCACTACTAGGTACTGGAAGAAATTTAACTCTACCCCAGCCCAAACCTGCAAACCTCTTCTCATTTCCTTCTAGGAGAAGAAATTCTTTGAGGTATACACTGTCCTGGTGGCAGTGCTTACCCTTTTCTGTAATAGCAGTGAGTTTGGCTTGGTCAAAGGCATACAAACTGGATTATTTGAGACTAGGAACCTCAAATGGAGTGGTTGTCAAGTTTGGTCATGAGCTCATAGACTATTCCAGCAAGAACAAGGAAGCAGGAACACAATAAATTAGCTTAACTTAACACAACTTAACTACAGCAAGCATGATTTGGATTTTGCTGATGATACTGTGACCACCCTACCAACACGATTATAAAACACCTCTCCAATATGAAACAAAAAGCTTTAATAATTAACAGTTACCAAAATCGAGGCAGAACTCATCTATTTGCAGTTCAAATTGTCTGCAAGATATCATCAAGAGTAATAAAGGTGACACCAGAAGAGGTTTAATTAGGCAATATAACAAGAGCTTTCCCCAGCTTAAACACTTGCAGCTTATCACAGCTTGAACTTGCAGGCATATTAAAGGCTGTGTCCAGTCAGAGCTCTATCTATCTGCTCATAAATCCTGTTAATCCCTGGGCAACACTTAGGATATGTACATTGTGTCCTGGATGATGAACTGGTATTTCATATTCATCATGGGCTTGAGAAACACATTCCATCTCAAGAGTCATGCCTTGATTAAGCAATCTGAGCTAAATGTAACTGAGAAAGGGCTAGAGGAGGACCTGGACAGCAGGGTAGTTTTGCATCTGATTACCTTAGGAATGTCCTTTAATTTGGTGAGCAAATAATTATTTACTTGCTTAATAATGCTTTCTGTACACACTGCCATAGGCAAGTCTACAATAGACATTAAAAACAAGATGTTAGCTGTTCCCTTGATATTTCCATGAATTTACAAACACAACTGAGACTACATGAAGGAGAGATTAAACCCTCAGTAGGAGCTAAACATAATTGGACTCCATGCAAACAGCATGGGTAACAGGAGAGTTGGATTAAGTACAGCTTTAGAGCTCACCTTTAAGTGTCAGACTCATGGTACTCCCCACTTCTTCTGATTTTAACTCATAATGAACATGGACTGGTATTTTTTCTAGGTCAACATCACTATGGGATGAGTGTAGACTTCAGTTTTGCAGTGGTAGAAAGCAAGGCAAAAACTTGATTTCATCTTTCAAGAAAGGCTTACCCCTTGTACTAAAACATAATACAAACTCAGAATGGCTTCTTCTAATCCTGCTTGCTATCCAAGATGAAGTCAGCCAGTTCATGAAGGGGGAATCAGTTCTGTGGGATCCATGGAACTGATTCGTCACTATCAGTCAGGGAGCTGGAAATGAAAAAGTATAAATTTTAAAACTTTATGTTCAAAACTAACTCAGACTCAGAAAATGGTTGAGGCGTCAGGGACCTCTGGAAATCATCTTATCTAGTCTCTCTGCTCAAGATGGGTCACCTGGATTTGGTTTTTTTTAGTCTCTCTCTGTTTAACATCTCCATTAATGCTTGGGATAGGGGAAAGAGTGAACTTTGGTAGGTTTGCAGTTAAACAGAGACACTAGACTTACTGCTGTAATAAATGTATTCTTTTATTTGTCAAATTTCTGACTATAGTCTACATTCATAAAATCAAAACAAAGTAAATATTTGCAAATGCCATTTTTATAATGGATTTTTATAATTTTTATAATGGATTCCTTTTGAAAAGCACTAGAAGGCTAACAACTAATTCCCAGAAGTGTGGGGTAGCTGTATTTTCAGCTAATATAAATGAGAGCTCACAACTGCTTAAAACTGCACTTCTCATGGATACTAAACAGCTCTTTCCCTTTAAAACTCAGGTGTCCTTTCTGCCATTTCATGCTCTCTGTTCAACTGACAATTGAACAGACCTATTATAGATTCATATTTTTAGGATGTGACTCACAATTATTTTAAAAAAATCATTATTCTGGTAATGTAACATAATGTATTCTAGAGATTCTGCAATTAGAGAGAGCTGCTGCCACTAAAGTGTCATTTGAATAGCTCTGTATTGGTGTTTTTGCTCCAGTTCATTGATCCTTAGGCTGTGTACTTCAGGAGTCTCAGACAGGGATTCTGACTTACAAGCTAATAACAACTTTCAAAAATGCATCATCAATGTCATTCTTACTTTGTGATAAAGGAGGAAAAGCTGTGGGGAGAAGAACCAATTTTTTTTCTTGTGCTCATGGCAAACAAATACTGCAGCAAATGGTATTGCTGATTCAGGGTCAACTGCAAGCTACATTAAATAAGCTGAGATTTTGTGAAGTGATTGTCTTTCTGCTAATTCATCAGGATGGCTTCTGCCCTCTGGCACTTGACAATACCTGACTCACACTGGCACTTCAGTTTTGGAGAAGATAAACCCCCATTCCCCTAACACCCACTTGCTTTATCTGCAGTACTGCTTTGGCTTTGAGTAAGTACCTGCAGAGAAATTGATAGCATCCCTAATTTTCAGGTTCTGTGGAATTAATTTTAAATGGTAAAAAAAAGAAACCTCAAAATTAAAAGAACATGTTTTAGTCAAACAGAGTTACACTTTCATTTAAAATGGAAATAAAAGCAAGAACCATGGACTTGGAGTATGCATAGCCTTAGGCTTTGGTAGTGCCCAAGGCTACCTTCCCATCTCTATTTATATCCCAGGTTTCCAATTTTTCTTGAATGTCAATGAAGCTCCTGAGTCGACCACAAAAATCCCTTTTTTTTCAGAGGACCTCTCCTATTTTCAGAGGATCTCTCCTGAAGTCCTGCCTTAGGCATCTCAGAGATCTCTTAAGCTTACCTGAGAATGACTGCCTTGAAGGGTAGAGGGATAACCCCTTCAGGAAACACTCTCCTCTTATTTATTTTTTTCTTTTAATAAGTCTTTTGAGTAATGGACTTCTCTGTTTTACAAATCATGTGATAAACGGGGGGAGGAGCTTTTATTGTGTTCCAGGTTTACTGACATTTCGGGCAGCACAGCATTTCATTTGCACAGTACAATGGGATGCCAATTTTAAAAGGCATCCTATTTCAAGATTCCTTCATCCAGGTTTCCAACAATCCATAAATGCCAAGTGCTCTGAAGTGAGGTTTTGCCTTTGGCATAAAAGGAGAAGTCCCAGCTCTTCATAGGTAAAAACGTCTCTAGACAAAACAACATTCAACAAGTGACATTTCAATAATATGGAATTCTAATTTGGGCACTCTGCTGGAAATTGAGCTTTTTGATTATTTTTTGGTTCTTTTACTTCTTTCTATATATTTTTTTCCAAACTTGAACAAAGTTTGCTGCTTCAAAGTTTGTTTCTTTGTATTTTTTTTCTTTTTGCCAGCAACCCCTAAAACAAAATGCCTCAGAGGTGGGGAATGGGGTAATTGGTGGAGGGTAAGAATCCAATTTAGTTTAGATTTCAGTGCTTGTAGCAAGAGTAAAAAAATCCAAATTTCAGGCCCAAAAGTAAGATCAAATAATGAGTTTATTCACCATAAACATACTTGTTTTTGTAGTAAAAGGAAACATTTAGCTACATTATACAAGGAGAATGGTTTTTAAAAGGCTGAGAGTAGGTTTAGATTAGATGTTAGCAAGAAGTTCTTCCCTGAGAGGATGACACAGGTTGCCCAGAGAAGCTGTGGCTACCCTGGAAGTGTTCAAGGTCAGGTTGGACAGGGCTTGGAGCAACCTGGGACAGTGGAAGGTGTCCCTGCCCATGGCAGGAGGGTGGAACAGGTTCATCTTTAATGTCTCTTCCTTACCCAAACCCAAACCATTCTGTGATTTGTGATTTTAATAAAGCAGCTGTTCCCTGCTGGTATCATTCCTAGAAAGGGGTCAGTAGGATTGCCTTTCTTGGAATCTGAGGGGATATGTTCTTTTGTTGCAGTCTTAGCAACACTCCAGCCTGTCTGCAACACAGAAGAACGTTCCTGCCCGATAACCCCTGTCAGTCACTGAAGCCTCCTCAGAGCTGTAATTTGTTCAGCTCTGCCCAGCTCTGAGCTGAGATCATGCAGAGTTTTACTCCCAGCACTTGAGCATGTGTTGTAACCTGCAGAATCCTCATGGCTTCCTTTCTAAACTGTAATCTTCCAGGAACATACTGCACAGCTGGGCTTTGCACCCTGACAGCAGCTGTATTTTAACAGTAAATCCCATACTGAGAACACTGTTCATCTCCCTTTAAGAAATATTTGAGATCTTGTTAAGGCTAAAAAAAAAAAAGGGTTTTGGAAAGATTTTGTTGAAAGACATTTTTCACATGAGAAGTATTTTTATTTGTAATTATTATTTGAGTACCTTTTAATTTCTCTGTTTATTTCTCTACTACGTGAAATCTCATCACTTAGGGAGTGCTTGGAAAGCTTCTGAACTCTGTGAGGAATGAGAAGTGAGAAACCTAAGGGAAAACAGGCCTTGTGCAAAAGTGATCCACAGCTTCTCTCTTCCCTCTCTGAACAAAACCGTAACATCAGCATCTACTGATCACAGTATAAAATAATTTCTTTTGAAAGCACTCTTCCATGTCGGGTTTCTCTTCTGATGTAATATATAAACAGTGATACCCCTAATGAGAAGTGCTGCATCCGGCAGCAAGATCTGAGCCTGAGCTTAAAGGCAGGAGAAAATTAATTTTGATATAGAGCAACCTTTCCAAGCATAGTGCTGGCTGAGGTAAGTTGAGATGACTAAAGTGCATTGATTAGAATCAGTCTGAAAGATTTATGCTTAAAAAAAAAACAAACAAAGAAAACCCCAAAAAAACCACCCCAAACCAAACCAAAACAAAACAAAACAAAAATCCCCCCAAAAAACCAAAGAAAAGAAAGAAGACTGTCCCTGCCCCCTGCTGTGACAGGAGTTTGAAACTAGATGATCTTTAAGGTCCCTTCCAATCCAAACAATTCTGTAATACCATTCTATAAGGCACTGGAAGGATTTTGAAACCTTTCTTTCTTGTTAGGACACCTAATGTGTTCAGGACAACTTGTTACCTGCTATAGCTTATTTTAAAACTACTGGATGAAGTTAAGGAGTTTCTTCAGAAGAAATGCAATAGAAGGGATTGAAATGTAAATACAGTGCTGGATTGCATTCTGAGGTGTGTGCTGGCAGTGGTAGGCAGGAACAAAGCAGTGGTAAGATAGAAAGACCCGAATATTGAGCTATGAATGCTGTAAGTACAGCACTGTTGACCATTTCTGCATTCCAGTCCACCTCCTCTTAGGCTTTGGCTTCAGGAGAAACCTTTGGAGAATACACTAAGATCTATATATCAAATGCACCATTCTGCACAAATTTTCTTCTCAACACGGTATGTGTGCCTGCTACAGTTTAAAACATTTCTTTGGGATTAGACTAGGTTTACTAAATGACCCTGCAAAAAAGCACTGTTTGTCAGGAAAATACAAGCAGGTAGCTCAGGTGAAACAGATTATCAGCAATCTGCCTTATTGCATACACATGGGCAAAAGAAAGGGCAAATGTTTTGAGTTTAATTCTGAAATCCTCAAATTAAATTTAGCAACAAAAAGTTTCTGGAGCCTAAAGAACCTTTAGTATTTGGCCCCAAATGAATAGCTTGACTGAAGCATTTCTCACAGACTTAAATATGTGCTTAAAAAATCAAATCCTTGTGGGCAGGCCAAAATATGACTTCAGCATTCAAACTCTACTATGCTATTGGTAAATATGCTGATAATATAGCAAATGCCTCTAAAATAGCATTTCTCCCTTCTGTGGGGCTCTCACAGTTCTCTGACAGTCTAACCAGGGCATGCATGAGGTGGTCTGTCCCCATCTCCTTCCCTAGAGCTGAGCAGGCACACGCTGCCTGCCCCCAGGTGCTGCCCCACACGAGGGAATCCCAAGCTCAGAGGGAATGCAGGGTCTGTGCTGCACCACACATGCCCTGCGTGGATCTCAACTCCCAGCTGCTCTCCCTGCCAGGACACAAGTGTGGACAGGCTGGAAGTGAAGGGGTTAACATTAATGCCTTTGTCAGTCAGGTCAATCCTTTATTAGTCACTTTAGGCTTCATAAATTTAAATTCCCCTTTGTGCTGGGCCAAGGGGAAAAGACAGGGTGATGCATCTTTAAGGAGTGAGGATGAGATCACCTCCTTTTTATAGAAACTGAAATCATCCAAAAGCTGCACAGCAGCAGGCTGAGCACGTTTCTCAAGCTGCATAAAAACAGCACTATCTGGGAATTTCTTTCCCAATAAAAAGGGAGCACATACCCAGCCAGCTCTTATCTTGAAATATGACTCTTAGACTCTGCTTTTATTTCTTGGTGAGAATTGGGGGATTTGACTGGTTTTATGTTATTACTTCTCCAGTCATTTAACTCCATCTTTACAGTTGTGAAAGTGAAAACCAGATCCTTCATTTTCCACAAGATATGATGAGAAATCATTGTAGCACTTTGAATCTCATCTAGACAGGAACAATCTGATGCAGCGATAGAGCAATTAATATTTATAAAGATAAAGCAATAAAATCCACATTAAAAAAAACCATCCTGTCCTGATACTGTGCAGTATCATACAGGCACTTGAGATAAAGAGTGTATGTTGTTCATGAAATAAACCTTGCCTCTCATGCAAGCACACACACAAACTCCTGCACACACCCAGACAGACATGCAGTCTGAATCATTAGTGGGTTGAGCACGGCCAGGCAGAGGCCAGAACCAGGATTCCTGCAGGAATGATAACAAGATCACGGGGCATGTTTGCAGCCATGGTTTGCTCCCTAGAAAACCCCCAAGAACATACTCTAAATTTAGAGTGCAGCAGGTCCATCCATAAATCAGTGCAGTGCTACATTTACCCACCCATTGTGCAAGCTGAGTGACATCACTTTGTTCTGGCTGTTCTGTACCTTGTGTTGCTTACATAAGTCACACTACAACCAGCTCTTCTTGTGTTTCCTAGTTTTAGGAAAGTCTTAGTAGTTTCATGCAAGCACTGGATATGTTTTGAAGTTTGTCTTTGACTGGTGTCATACACTGTAGCTTCATCTAGCAGAGGAGAAACACTGAGGGTGAAATTATTTGACTATGTTCCTTCAGTGTTGGCCAGAGTTCAGGTCAGCAGCCTGTTCACTGGAGCCTTTCTCTCCTCATGCCACTTCAAAGGACAAGGTTCAAAGAGGATTTTCACACTTGCTGAGAGCAGGACTTAAGGGGGGTGAGGAGTGAGGTGTGTTGAAGGTCTGAAAGATTTTACTGGTGGAGTAAAGGGGTGAGAAGATGAAGCACTGCTGTGGTGTTAAGTGCCTCAGGTCTGGACCCCATCTCTTCCAGTCACAGGTTCCCTGAGCCACACAGAGCCAAGCAGGGTGACAACTACAAGGAAGCATTTCTCTTGGTCATCAATGAAGCAGGACTGTAACAACAAGAAAGCACAGCACAAGGATAGGTGCTGGGCTGCTGGGACCTCACACAGGCCAGAAGGACTCTGCAGCTCCCCAGTCACCAGGCATTTCAGGCCCAAGCTGCTCCCTGCTTATAGGCCCCATTCCTGTGTCCATTCAGCTGTGTCCTGTGAAGGAATAACCTGTGGGACAAGTGCCCCAGAGACCTGGTCCTGGCTGGCTCCAGGCCAGCAGGGAGCAGAGAGCTTCCCACACAGAAAGCAGCAGCCTGTGGGGAAGCAGAATTACACAGACCATGTCACTAATTGGAAAATGCCAAGTCCTGCATCATCTTTTAGGGAAAATGTAAAGCAAGGAAGTGGCTGAGAGAAATGAGCTCACCTGTTTTTTGAAACCACTGTGTGTGTGTGAGTGTGTGTGTTTGTACAGATGTGGACTCCACAGTTGATGTTATTTTGATTTATTAATGTATTTGCTGAGTTTTACTGTGGTACAGACAGACCTCTGCAGCACAGTGTTACAGCGTGGTGGGTCCTGCTAGGAATGCCATAGATCAGAGAACCACAAAATGAAAAATGTGCTTACAATAGAATGCGAATTTCATTTCAGAAATAATGAGTTGTTCTAGAGCTGTCCTTTCAGGTTTCACTTTCATAAGCCTCTTAGAAACTGAGCTGTGAAATTTCACTCCACCTTCATTAACAGCCAAAACCCAAGTACACTGCATGCCATGAACAGCAGATAGTGTATGACTGTCTAATATCTCTATACAAGGTAGTTATATTAAAGATTTATGATATTTACTAACACATGGCCATTTCCTTAGCACTTTAGGCTTGCACAGTTCCATTGGTACATAGCCAATGCATCCCAGCTGGGAATGCAGCCTTCAAAATCTTACTCATTTGATTGTTGAAAGGCTGAGGCATAGAAAGTCGCACCAAAAAAAAAATACACTCATCTGGAATATATGTGTAATAAAGCAAGAACTATATATTTTTCACATCTATTATATTTTTTGTCATTTGTCCAGGCACAAAAGTTCAGACTTGTTTTAGATGAGTTTTTCTCCTGGAAGATGTTTACTAGATGCGTATCTAGTGTTTAAACCAGAGATATGCCTTCAAGTTAGTTCTCCACACAATCGTAAATCAACTGAATGATAAAAAGGGATGAATGTGCATGTACATGTCCGAATGTTTAGAAGATTTTTATATCTTTTCACTGGCTTTTCCTAAAAACTAGTCACTCTACAAGTACATTAAAACTTTGAAGAACTCATTTCAAAGACATAGTGGCATTGCATTTTCTGCTGTCCAGCTAAGATATTGACTTAAATGTCAATAACAAGAAGGCCTCACCACTGAGAAAGTCTAATACCTCTAAAATTAACAGCTCTGGCTTTTTTGTTAAGGTTCATTTTGTTGCACGCACAGAAATTAAAAAGAACAACACAAAACCAAAGCCCAGCATGATTGGTTTTCTGCCTCAGTTGTGGTAGGTCAGTGGTAGCTGACCTGCTGCAGAGCCACGTGCTGTCATTCCTTTCCAGCCAGGAGTGCACTGTGCCTGTCAGTCTGCTGCTCTGGCTGCTTATCATAACAGGAATATCAGAGCAGGAAGAAGCATTTCCTGTGCTGCCCACAGGCTGGGCTTAGAATACTCTGCAAAAATGTGAGGCAAGTGCTGAGACATCCCTGGAAGGCAGCCACATCTGGAAGCTGGATAGCGAGGAGAGTGGAAGAGCTGGCACTCCCATTTCAGTGTCAATACCAAGACAGCACTTTAACTTCAGCCTGTTTTGATGTTTACAGAATAGAAAAAGATTAAAATTCTCATTTTAAAATGACTTACCCACATAATAACTTTGGCCAATTCCTGATCTCAGTTCTTGGTGATGCTGTAAATTCTGGATTTATAAGCAGCTAATATGACAAAGTTTGCAGAGCCATAGTTCTCTTCAGCAAAATAAATATTGCAGTTCTCAGTTGCACAGGTTGAGCTACATTTTCCATGCAGAGCAGCTTCCAGCCAAGCATAAGTTCAGCTGAACTTGCATAGGTAGAGTTTCCTGTAGTACCATCAAATCTGAACCAGCTTACTCAGAGGTACTTGTGGTATTTCTACCTGTTATACACTGTAGACATGGGGAATTCTTGGAGCTAGAATTATTAAGCCAGATCCAGCACTGTGCTTATGCAGTTACTTGACCAGTGCAGAATAAATACTGCAGCCGTTTTTGTTTGCTGCTATTTTCTGTCAGCCTTTTTTAACAAATAACATGCACAGAGATGAAAAATTGTGCTGTAACTCATTTCACTTGTTTGGAAACCACCAACTAGTATACATTTGTTTCTCAAAATACAGGAAATTACTGTCTCCCAGAATTCAGAGTTGTGGGTTTATTTCTATTTGACTCAAATACTGATGTCAAAAGGAATGTATATTTCTTTTAAGGAATTTTGTGTATTCATAAAAATGCATCTAAAGGTCTGAAAAGAACAATAGTTGACTATTTTTGTGATCAAGAAGAACATCAAATGTGCCTCTCCATGTATTCTCATGCTCTATCAACACTTCCCCAAGCTTCCTGCTGACTTTGATAGGCTATTTTATACAGACTCTACTATAAAGTATCTTAACATTTTTTACAATCCACCCAACCTGTCTTCAGCAGTGCTTTCACTACACACAACTGTCTACCATGAGGAAGGAAACATTTTTCTTTCATTTTGTCTCTTATTATATCCATTATATTTGATTAGATTTGCCATAATCTTCACATAAGAATTCACCTAATGGCAGCTATTAGCAATCCTCTGATTTATTTCATAATTCTGTTGAAATACTTGAGTATATTACAGCATAGAGACTAAGAAAAAACCATATCTACTGTACCATCCCACTGAAGAACTGAAAATAAATCACTTCATATTTTTGCACACAGGTTATTTACTTTTGTGCAGAAAAGGTCTTATGTCCATGAATCAATAGAAGTCTCCCTCAGGCAAAAATTTAACCAGATTTTCATTAATGCTGAAGACCATTAAGCAATGACCAACATTTTTCAGAGTTCAGCAACCACAGCTAACACAATACTTAGCATAACTTTTTCAAAAGAAATAATTTGAAAAGAAATATTTTTTAACCCCAACCTATCTGTGGGCATTGAATTATTTAAAACATCTTGGCCAAACAATGCCACAGGGTTCTGTAGTGGAGTGAACTTCAGGTACAAGGCACAATAAGTCAGAGACTTAATTTTTATCTAAGTTTAGGAAGTTGATTGTCCTGCCTAATTCTTACTTCTCATTCTTCACTTCATACTTCCACAGCTAAATACACTGAACAGCCTCAGAAATTCCGTAAGTCTTTGTATATAAAGAAATTAAGGGGAGAATAAGCTCTAAACTGTCATATGCCAGATTCAGAATTTTGGATGTGTCTCCTGGGTATTGAACCATCTTGACTGATCAAATTTGCTTTTCTCCTTGTGTAGTTTTGGGCAACCTTTTATGATCCTACTTGGAATCAGAAAATAGAACACGGAACCACAGTCAAAACTTCAGACCTTCAGAGTTTAAGATAAGTATTTCATAGTAAGTTTATTTTTCTTGATATGAACTGTAGTGATTTAGATTTGCTAATTTTAATTTATTTTCTGTTGTGAGATAGGATTGGGAGAAGAGTAAAAGTAGGCTAAAATTTTTAAAGAGTATAAAGAAAATTTTTATCAGTAAGTCTAAAAAGAAATAGTAATAATCAGAATAAAACCTTCAGACCACTTCTTTCCCACATTCTCTTCTCCTTCTCAGTGTATAGAAACACTTCAGTCAGTTACTATCTTAAGAACAGTCTTTTTTCTTAGTTCAATTAGGGAGAGGAGCTCCCCTTGTCGGGCTACAGGGACTTTTCCACAAGAAAGAAGAAACCAGTTCTTTTGTGGCTTCATTTTTCACGTTAAATTTATGGGGTATTACTTTTAAGGATGACTTGTATAAAGTAGAACTTCTCTTTATCTATCTTGAAAATAATCTTCATTTTTGGGAATAGAGGTCTTCTTCTTCTTCTTTCCTCAGGGCAAAGGGTCTTCTTACTCTTCTCCCTCCCCTTCTGTTCAAGCTTCTTATAGAATTGTGGTTACTTCACTATCTGTTTATTCAGTATAAATGCCTTTGCTCATGGTCTGTAAGTTGAACACTCCCCCTCCCCATGTTTTTCTTTATGGTTTATGGGGATATTTAGTGTACCACAGACCATCTCTATGGTTCACAAAAGGATTTTTAGCCTAAATTCATGGTGTCCCTTCATTCTCTTTCCATTTGGGATCTGACACTTGCTTAATTGACCTTGATGTTTTTTCTCTGTTCTTTTTCCTCTCACTCAAGAGAGGGTTGAAGGTTTGTAATTTATATTTGAGTATTGAAAGAGTTAAGATCTCCAAGATCTGCGGCCAGGCCAGGGTCTCAGGAGGCTGGGGCCGTGCTGGGAAGCGAGGGCCAGCATAACAGGGGCCCGGGCCGGGCTGGCAGCGGCTGCTCTGGGGCGGGGTAGGGGGGGAATGCCGGGATTTCCTCAGCCTCCCTGGGCCTGAGCTGCAGCATCGCTGCCCATGGCCAGCCCCCCTCCCTGCCGGCTCGATGGCCAGCCCCATCCCTGCCGGCTCGATGGCCAGCCCCTATCCCTGCCGGCTCGATGGCCAGCCCC
>VXBQ01008245.1:0-60374 GCA_013400175.1 Phainopepla nitens | reverse complement strand
GGTGGGCGGCAGATCCGCCCCGTGGGCGGGTCCGGGCGGGTCCCCGCGCTGCCGGTCCCGCCCGGCGGCCGCAGTAGCAGGAAGCGGCGGAGCGCGGCCGGGCAGCCTCGGTGGCAGCGATCGCGGCGTCCCGGGCAGGGGCCGGCGNCGGCGGCCTGACATGAGCTCATCGGCGGCGGCGGCGGCAGCATGGCCTGTGCCCGGAGGGACGGGGAGGCGGACGGCGAGCCCGACCGCTCCCTGCGGCACATGCTGCGGGCGATAGCGGAGGAGCGGAGCCGCGCCGGCCTCCGGCACGACATCAGCGGCCTCGGTGAGTCGGGCGGGGCGGGCGGGGAGCGGCGGCGGCAGCCCCCGGGGAAGCGACAGCCCCGGCCCGGCGCCGCGCCCGGCTCGCTGTCAGCAACAACACCTGTTGTGTTCCCACGCGGGGCCGGGCCCTCCTGCCGCCCTCCTGCCGCCCTCCTGCCGCCCTCCTGCCTTGCCGAGCCCCCGGGCGCCTCCCGGGCTCGTCCCCTGCTCCATTGTCTGAAATGTCCTTGGAGAAAAATGGTCAGACGGCGCCGCGCACATCAGCCCGTGTTGTATGTTTTAAGTGTAAGCTGCGTGCCGTGTGTTGTGGGATGGAAACAGAGCCGGTTTTTGGTGCCTCTCGCCAATGCTCGCTCTTGTGCGGCTCTCAGACGCTCTCTAGAGATTCTGAGCCTGACACCTCCCTTCTCTGTTTCAATGACTTCACGCCGCTTGCCGTGGTCTAGTAAGCACAGGGTGTTGTGGCTCTTGCAGGTCAGTTAATTTTTTAAACCGTGGAGGATTTCTTAAGCTTTCTGTCTTGTTTATTTTCATCTCGGTTGATGCAGATTTCACGTGGCGTGTCTTTATTTAGCTTTTGGCAAAGCTTATGCACTGTAAAACAAGTTTCAGGTTGAAATTCAGTCGACTTCAGACTGAGTGGTATGGCAGCTCATTAACCAAAATTGTTCACATTAGGAAACTCTTCTGGTCAGGTTAATGAATAGAAATTACTAATTTTTATATGTGGCAATAGAGATCATGGAAATTGTTCTTCACATCCAGAATTTGTGTTTACCTTATTCAAAGCTTTTGTATAGCCAGGAGTAGACCTGTGTTCTAAAGGGGTGAATATCCAGAAGTTCTTGCAGGGGCAGTGCTTCAAATAATGAAAAGTGATGTACAACACTTGTTTCTTCCGTGGTGTCTTTATTAATGACTCCTCCCTCCTCAGCTCATTTATAAGGCCCCAAAAGCCTCATCCATTTTTGAGTCTTTGTTGAAAGCTCAGAAAAACTTCTGCTTATTCAGGTTTTGCAGGCTGTGAGGTTTGAAATGACTTGGGGAATCTCTGGTTCTCTGCCTTTATGCATCAGTTTGTCTGCCAGTGCTTGCTGTGGTCTCTGTGGGAAGGAATGGGCTCTCTGTTCTTTCCTTATGCTTTGCCACAGAGTGAAGTCTAGTGTGAACAAAGAGAAATGATGCTTGGTTCTTTATGTCTTTTTTTTAATAGAATTGGCTCTCTGGGCTGTAATGTTGTTACAGGGCCTAATAAAGTAAGTAAAATGTTGTGGCAAAGAAATTGTAAACAAAACGGGGAAAACCCCACTAAATTTAAATGCCTATGAGATTGCATTCATTGGAAAGCTTCTGTCAGGTCCTGTTTGGCCATCTTATGTTTGAATGTGAGAGAAAGACTGCCAGGAAGAGAAATATCACCATCACTTCCTTTTGCTGAAGTTGGGAAAGGGAAAAATTGTGTCAGCTGGTAAGACCATGCAGATACTTCTTCTTTGCTTGTGTTTGAGCACATGTCCACAGTAGCCCATCTTGGGAAGTCCTGCTGAGTGGCTTTGAGATAGTCACACAAGGAGTAGGACAGTGAACCTCTTTTCTACCAGGTGAAGACTTGAAAGGTAAACCTCAGGAGAGCTGCTTAGCTAGTGGCACTGAGGGGCTGCTCGTGGCTCTGGAGATTTGCCCATGGATGTCTGTCCCTGTGTGGAGAAGTGCATTTTGCTGTGTGCTGATTGTTCCCTGATCCATAACATTGTCATTCCCAGTTCTTGAGAGCTCTTTCCCCTATGCTGTGATTTGTTGCCAGGTTAGTAAATGGTTTAAATACCTCCCTTAGGAAAAACACTGAGCTTTTGGAGTGGTGCTCGGTAGCAACTGTAGATGAACCCAAAGTGTAATTCTGTGGCTTAGACTTCTGCATGTCTGCTCTGTACTAATGAATGCTGTTGCAAAGCATGCAACAGTTGGCATAGCCTGGGCTGTTCTGGAGTGTGCTGGGCTCTGGCAGCACCACAGATGTAAAAGGATTTTCCTCAAGTTCAGAAGTCATGAAAGTAGTCCCAGTGCTGTCCAGGTTCAGGTGGTTAACACAGAGATTTCTGTCTGCCTTTTGTGCCTGGGTGGCACATTACCTGTGGGGCTTCAGGACCTGCACACCCACAGCTGGTTTTGTATTCGTGGTGGGGTTTTTTGTGGTGGCCATATCCTTTTGAGCTGTATCAGCAGGTGAAGCCTGTGGTTTGTCAGTTCCCTTCAAATCAGCTGGCCAAGACTCCAACAGTGGCTTTTTCCTGAGTGCTGCTAATCTCTCAACAATAAAATGGGACTCACTGGTCATAACTTGGCCATCCTCTCTCCTTTTGTGTATTTCCTAGGAGTGAGCCCAAGGAGGAGGAAACTGGTATTTTTGCTGATGCTGAGGTTTGGTAAGAGGGATTGCTTTGTTTCAAAAATGTCACATAAACCTTGGGACAGGCTTTGTTCAAAAATGTAAATCCCCTTGTGGGGTGGGGTTTTCTGTAATGTCCTGTTTGTGTAATGTACAACATGTAGCACTTCAAAATAATGACTCATGTCATTATTTACCAAGCTGGGAAGGGTGATGTCTCTCCAAGAATTCTTGGCTGGATGTTCATGTCACCCAGTTGGACAGTACTCCTCTGGTGTTGTGCACTAAGGTCCCTCTGAAATCCTGTTGGTTGCAACATTTCTGTGGCAGAATATTTCTCCTCCTGAGGCAATAACAGATGTGCTGTGTGTCTTCTCAGCCAGGCTGCAGGGAAGGCTCTGAAGTTACATTTTGGCCAAAGCCCTCAACTGGGGAATGGTTTGGTTTTGGTTTTTTTATTGGTTCCTGATACTGCAGTGTAACATTTTTAGATACTTAATTTCCTTGTCCTTCTGTCTTTCAGTGACAATTTGCCCTGCTCTTAGAGTAATAGAGTGGGTTTGGGTGGAGTGTGACTTTATTCCTGCTGGAACTTAGAATGAATAAGAAAAAATAAATAGGTAATCTGAACAATCTCTTGAACTGTGGCTAGTCCATAATGGAGACATGCAGTGGGTGAAAAATGGAGAGATCCTGAAAAGAAGGTGATTGCCCTGTGGAGTGCAGCACATGGGGCTTTAACAAGCAGCTGAAAACTGAGGTGTGTAACAGGAACCTGTTCCAGGTACCAGCAGAGGCCCAGTGGTCTTACCTGTCATGAGGAGTTTCTTGTGCTTGCTTTCCTGGTGGTCCTGGGGGTGTTCTGTGACTTGAACAGCTGTTGAGGAGAGGAGGGTGTGCTTGGCATGGGGGCAACAGAAGCAGGAATGTTCATCCTCAAAGCCAGAGGGTTGCCTGGACTTGTTTGTGCAGCAGTGCACAAGCCTCAGGGCTCATCATGTGAGAAAAGACTGTGGCATGATTCATGGGCCACACTGCCTTGGTGAATAGGACCTGGGAAGAATTCCTCAGCATTCCTGAGAGAAGGGAAGGTGAGGTGGCACACAGTGAATGCTGGTCCCTGTGATGGAAACACAGTGTGGGTAAAGGGATGAAGAACAGGGGAAGAATTTTTTCAGAAAACAAAAGAGGTTAAAATGAAAAATTAATTTGGATTTGAAAGTACTGGATTCAGGCCTTACCTTTTTCATAGTGTGGTAACTTTTAATTAAATTATAATATTCAAGAAGGATGTATTAGCATCTGTAACTTTGAAGAAAGTGTACCCACAGAGTAGCTGGAAGTGCCTGCAGAGAATTTACTGCAGCACCAGCAAAATGTCAAACCAGAACTGGTTTGACAGGAGTCACTTTCCAGCAGACACAAAACATTCTTCATTCATGGTTCCTCTTGGATTTAGTTCAGGGAGTTGTGGAGTCAAAGGTGAGAAACTGCAAAAGCTGCAAAGCTTTTTTCTTCTTTTGATCTGTCAATAACAAGAAGAAATCATGTCTGTCCTAACAAAAACCTGAGGGATGAATGCAACCAAATTCACCAACTGTGGGTAATGTGGCCTATAATGAGTTTGTTTAATTTACAACAATTTGATTTCAGTTTAAAAATACATTTTTATTACTTTTTTCTTATTATTTACACAGTTTCTTTTGCCCTGTTTTTAAAGTATTTTGCAGCTAATGAATATGAAATGTTTGCTGTAAAATGTATGGTCAAATACTGAAGAGAAAAATAAGATATTCATGTAAAAAACTTACAGATAGTAAAATAAAAAAATGTTTCTAGACTAGCTTCCTAATCAGTCAAAACCAAAAATATCTCCCCCCCACAACATTCCAACCTGGAGGAATCTGTATTTCTTTTCAGGGAAAGTTCTAGAAAGTGCAAATACAATGCAAGATCAGAACAGATTATTTAAATCAAAGTTAAAGTAGATACTTTGAAGTCAAAGTCATTTAACCAGTTTACACTCAGGTAAATACCCTGAGGTATTGAACCTTGGATTTGTAGCTGGATGAAGATGAGCAAATAGCAAAGTAATTCCAGTGTGAAAGATAATTTAATATTTTTTTTCCCCCGGCATTAGAAAATATCTGGAAGACATTTCTGGAATCAAATACATGTAGACATTTGATGTGTAGTTGAGCACTTGGATGGGTGGTGTGGGAGAAACCACAGGTGGAGCAAACTCTTAGATCCAGGGGATGTGTTTCTGCTCATCCATGGGTTTGTGTCCTGGGATCCCATCCTGTCACTTCTGCAGGAGTGGGAGTGGCCCTGTAGGAGCTGGCTGTGGAGAATGGCAGTCTGGGGCTAAACTCTAGGGCTGCAGGGTTAATACCTGTTTCTCTGAGGGTTTTTTTGGTTCTGTTTGTCTTTTAAAGGTGATTCATTTAAAGTCCTGTTTCGATTGTTCCTTAGAACCTTGTTCATGCTGATGTCACTAATGGCCTGTCAGGCTTTCCATCACTCACTGCTGTATTCAGGGCTTTGTCATGTGGCTGTTGAGGGTCAGCTTCTGTCTGGAGTGTGACAGATACTCCATGCCACATCGATAATATAACAGACTCTTTTATTACAGCTTTCACAGCTTTTTTTATCAGTTGGGTTATTAGTTTGTTCTTTCATTTTAATAGAGATGAAAACCTTAGAGGATTTTTCATGTCCTTTTCAGGAGTGTACCTGCTCAAATTATCAAAGTCAGACTGGAGATGCTGAAGTAAAGAGGCAAGATTTTTTAAAAAAATAGGGAAAAAACCCAACACCAAAAAAAAAAAAAAATCTCCCCACCGAAAAAATCCGCTTCCAAAATACTGTTGCCCTACCAAAATGAGTAATTGAGTTTATAAGGCATGGCGTGCTGCTGTTCGTTTTTGGATGCTAGCAGAAGTTGCTGGATCCCCTCATCTTTTTTTTTTTTTTTTTTTTTTTTTTTTTTTTTTTTTTTTTTTTTATTAGTGTCCCTCTGGGCAGAATATGAATCCATAAACCTGATAATGGGGACAGCCAGGATATTTGAGAACACTCATCTCTTATTTATGTAATACTGTAGCTCTAGTAACCTTAGCTGCTTCGTTTTGTTGTTGTAGTAGTGTACTCTAAATATTTAGCAGGGTACTAAGTCATAAATCCTTTTGGAAGTCTGAGTTCTGTTTTGGAATTTAGGATGGATGGGAGATTTGTCTTAGGGATAAGGATGCATCTTACCTGTAAGGTTCAGGATGGATCTTTTAAAGATTTAACTTTCTGTCTGTTTGAATTCTTCCCAATGAATGAAAACTGGAATTTCCTGAAGTGTGTTTGTCTCTCCTCTAACTGCTAGTGTTTAGGGTGCTGATCATCAGAAAAAGCTCAGAGGATGCAGACTTTTTAACAGCTGAAATACACAGTGCCCTATGTCCAGCTGCATTTCTGGAAAACCAAAACCCTGCAGTTAAACAGTTAGTAATGATTGTTGCATCTGCTTAGCCTTGTAAACTGGCACAATAGAATCAGGTAGCAGCTCACTGACATTTTAAATATTACCAGGAAGTGAACAATAAGGTAGAAAGAGAAAATCTGCACAAAATCAGTTCATGGTGTCAGGAGCCATGAATAGTGAAGCCACTGAATAGTGAAGCTGCTTTCTACAGAGTGTTCAAAAGTAAGTGAAACAAGCTGGTGTTGGTCTGTCTGCAGTCCCTTGGGTTCAACAGGGTGACATTCAGGGAATCAAGGTTGCTCTTTTTTCACCGTGTGTGATCATAAGGAGGGTTTTGATTACCTTTCCTTTCTCTGTGCAGGAAATGAAATGCAGTCAGGATACAGGAACAGCAGATACAAGCATCATGCTGCTGCTGCTGTGGAGTTGTGGTCACCTGGGCACACTGCAGCAGTGGTTCTTTTGGCTGAAGTTAATCAGATGCACCAACAGCCCTAAGTAATTTTTTCCTCCTAAATTTCTTACTGTTAAAGCACAAATTATATGTGTGAAGATTTGTAGGGTTTTCTGCAATTTCAAGGCTTTAAAACTGAAGTTTTTGTCATTTTGGTTCACCTGGTCTCTAGTATAGACAGTGTGCTAGTGCTATGCAGAAATTGAACCCTGAAAACAGTAATATTCTTTATCTTCCTACTCTGGGGTTCCCTAAACATATTTCCTTAGGGGCCACAAGTTAACTCCCTTTAGGTGAATGTAGTATTTTGCAGGCAGGTAATGTGTTTTGATGGGAAGAGCAGTTCATTTTGGAGCTTTGTCTGTCCTGCCAGAGCAGTGAGGAAACAGCTACTGGTGCTGGTATTGAGGCTGTATTTGGTGTTCCAGAATATTTTGCATAATTTTCTTTCTTATGTCAGAAAGCAGAGCAGATCAGTCCTTCAGGCAGAAAGCAGGCAATCAATCCTTCACATTTGAAGCATTCTGGGTTGTTTCCAGGTACAAGACTGTGCTGGATGTGCAGAAGTGCATTTGAGGTGAGCTGATGTGTTGAACTTTGTCGTGTTTCCCTCTGGAAAATGACACCATTGGGCTTTTTGTGCCTCCTTTTTTAGGCAAGATGTGCTCAGCGAGTCAGGCTGAGACTGCCCCTGGTTTTGCTGTTGGTGTTGAAAGTCTTTATGGCTCAGTAGTGACCCAGCTCTTCATAAACTCTCATGCAGAGGCCCCATGCCAGGAGTTGTCCTGTCACCACACCCAGAGTGATTTCAAGTGTCAGCAATATTGTGTTGGGTGTTGCTCCCATTTTACCAATCCTGTCGAGTCTTCTGTAGGAAAATGGGGGAACACTGAGGTGGGGTTTCCTTGGAGCACATGGAGGTGGAAGGTAGATTACTTCTGATGGTCTGTGTCTGGAAGGAACAGAGGTAGTTTTAGCTCCAAACTCTGTTTGCATGTCTTAACTGCCAAGATTGGATAAAAGGCAGAAGTGTATTGGGAGTTCTTGGTCCTACCTTGCAGGGCTTGGTGTGATCAGCAGGAACTTGAGAAATGGATTAAAATGCCACTGAAGCTTGAGCTGTCTTTGCACTATGAAGAGCTTGATTTAATTGCCTGGAGATGCTGAAACACCATCAAGATGAGAGAAGTGTTTTGAAATGGATTTATGACATTCTGCTGAGAGCTGGGAAGGATTTCCCTGGAAATTTATTCCTCTGCGTTGTTGGAGAGCAGATACAGGAGATCTTGAATGTGCAACAGTGTTACATTTCCAATAAGGGATATGTTTACTTACATGCCCTAAAGGACCCTGAGAGATGGGGTTTCAAATTTCAGTAAAACTCAGTGCTCTGTAATAACACACAGGGTGTTCAGTATGAGTTAAATAATCAGTCTTGAGGAGATGAGTTTATTGCCTTGTGAGGGTCACTCCTGCTCAGTGATTGCCTGATCTCATCCTTTCAGAAGGAAAGCAGCAAGTTCATGGCAGTACAACTTGGAGATAAAGCTCTGTAAGCCCAAGTGTCTTTCTGAATAATGATGATCCAGTTTTTTATATGCTTTGTAGGAATGTTGAAGTACCTTTTTCTGTTTGTTTGTTTCTAATGAGTAGTTTAATTCTGCCTAAATACTGAAGGTCTGAACAGATGACCCTTGAGGTGAGTAAAGTACTCAAAGCATTGTTTGAGTTGTTAGTAGCCCATGTTTTACATGATTAAAGGTGAACTGATTTCCTCCTCTTCAATCTTTGAAATTAAAAGCATAGCTTACGTTATTCTGAGTTCTTTGCTCTGACTTCAGATTCATTCTGGATTGTTCTTCATCAGTGGCTTTTCTTTCAGTTAACAAATAAAGATTTAAAAGTTTGCATTAGGTGCTTTAAAAATGTTACAAGACCAGAATAATTCTTATGAGATTTTTCACTTTCTTCTGTTCAGTAACTGTCAGACTAACTCATTTGATGATAGATATCTAAGTAGGCATATGTATATTTAATATAATGCATAAATCCTGTGACACAACAGAAGAATTTTTGAATGGAACAATGATCCTTTTGCACTTGTTCTACACTTGAGTGCATCTAGTTGGTCCTAGAAGCCAGTTGGGAAAATGTGGTTGTGAGTCTCAAATGGAAAAGTGGAAAGGCAGGCAAAGTGTAAGATCCCAAGTACTCTGTTTACCACTTTTACAATTTTGCTGTCTTGAATTTATTTCTAAAGTAACATTTCTAGGTATCTCCAAAATAAAGAGACTAAAAATTTAGACTTGGTGTGTTGAAGCTCACTTTGATGTTTTGCTCTGAGGTTGCTGTAGCTGGTGCCAGCAGTGTCAGAGTTGCACTCAGAGCAGGCTAGTGTCCTGAAGAAGCTGTGCTGTCTTCTGTTCCTTCCTGTGACATGGCCAGGAGCACCACCTGGCCTGTAAATAACATAAATTCTGCTTTATTAACAAAAGACATAAACGCAGAGTTGTCTGTGATTTTTTTGTGGCAAAAATTGAATTCTGAGATCCTTTCCAATTTGAATTATTTTCTACAACTGCCGGAAATGAAGAAAACTCCAGGTTTGAATTTTTTCATCTTATATTTTTCTGAATGGGGCAAAAGGGGAAAATCAAGTGTAGACAGATCCTTCCTCTGTCTCCTTTTCTGGTGAGAAATCTTGAAGGGAATCACAAATGTTTCTTCAGCAAAATGCTGTGAAGAATGCAGCAAGTAAAAATGTAATGCTTACCTTGTACTTGCTTGTCACTATGAAACCTGAGGTTGGGGGCATTTCCTAAAATTTACAGAAAACAAAAGGATGGGGGAAATTGGAATTACTGTGGCTGTATCTAAAGCCTTGGTGTGTCTCTCAGGATCTATGCTTCAGTGCTTTAATGACTGAATAGAGGAATATTAAGATTTATGTTCTTCTAAACTGTAGTTGCAACATCAAAAGGCATAAACTGTGTAATCACAATCTCAGGGGAGGATGTTTGTAAGCCCAGTGGTGGGCCAAGGCAGTAAAAGACATTGCCTTGTGGTGCTTCATGCTGAGGAATTTTCCAAGGAAGACCTTTCTTTTTCAGCTCACATGTTCCCTCTTGAGACCTTGTAACTGTCATGAGATAGAAGAAGTGATTTCTCAGTAGATAAAGGTTGTGACTTTCTCTGGTTGTTTATAAACCAGTTTTTGTAACTCTTTTTAGCCTGGAGAGAGTGCCTGTTGTAGGGGAATGTGGTGGGTGGGAGAGACCCAGGGAGGGAAGGAGGGCAAAAGTAGCAGAACTGAAGTGCCAAACAATAGTCATGTTGCAGGCTGGAGGCAAAAAAAGCTTCCAAGTCTCTAAACTCTTTAGCCCAGGTTGCTGTAATACACCCACGTACTACATGGTGTGTAGGGATGTACTTCCAGGTCTGTAGGCATTTGTAGCTGGGCAGGTCTCCCCTTTGGAGGAGCAAGGGGAACAGTGATGCTGGTTACCAGTGGAAAGGGATGGCATGTTTTCAGGAGCTGAAATATTGATGGAAGACTAAACCTCTGTTTATGAAATAGAACAGCAACTTCACAGTAGTTGCTCTCCTTGAAGGAGTAGAGTGCTGGCTTTAGGGCAGTTCTTTGGGTTCTGTGTGACTGAAGGTAGTATGTCATGTCTGTTACTAAAACTTCCCCTCTCCCTCTCCTCTCCACCATTTCCACAGAGCCAGTTTTTTTCTTGTTTCCAGTTGCTTGTTGTGGACTAAATTAAATTCTCGTGCCTTCCTTGGAACTGTCAAGAAACTGTCCCTTTCCTCACATGTCTGAGGTGCCTGCAGCATGAAGACCTGGGGTGCTGCTGAGGGGGTCGATGGTCTCCAGGCCTGCACTGCCTGCAGGACAGCCTGGGTGTGCTTCCTTGACAATTTGATGGTTTCACAGTAAAGTGATCAGCTGTTAGAGGAAACAATTTTCTTCCATGCATGACTGTAGTTTGTTTAAAGAGAGTGGCCTGCATTTGCCATAAGAGGAGATTTCACTGGGATGTAGGTGAGTGGGCAGGCAGTTCACTTTTATTTCTAGCTAAACAGCTGTATTTGTTGTCTTAGAAACCTGCATTAGCTGTAATGTCTATGCTAAAGGGAGTGCTGCCTGGTTAGCTGAAATATCTAAGTGCTGGCAAAGACACTGAATTTCCTGAACAACCCTAAGTGGGATTTTTAAAGGGCTTTTTTCTTTTATTTAGAAATACATCCTTCTTTAGACTGGTTGTCTTATGTGTGCATGTCAGGTTGGACACCCAGCTGAGAGATGGCAGTGTCAAACAAGTTTTTCTTTAAAAAATCTTGGCTGCAAGATAGGTGAAAGTGTTGGTTGTCAGCTTCTAAAAGTGAGTGGGTTTGTGGTGTAGAAGGTAAGTGAGAATTATGGCTTCCACTGTAAAGCTGCCAAGTGCTCACTCAGAAAGATGCTGCCGATGTTTCTAGCCAGAAAAGAAACTGAATTTGGAAAATACCAGCCTGTGATAGTAAGTATGGGTAGGAAATAGCTCTGCTTCTCTGCAAGCTGCTGTTGTGATAACGACTCCTTCCTTCTGCCTTGACAGCAAGTTGCTAACGAGCAGCCTGAGCAAAGATAAGGTACTGGGGGAGGTACATAAATGAAATTATCAGTAATAACCACAGTCTTGGTAGTTTTGTAAGGCTGGAATACGTCTAAAATACAATTTGCTGGTTTTACTTGATCTACGACAGTAGTCTCTCAGACAAAGCTTTGACAGTGGTATTTATTAAGTGTGAAAATAGGACCTTGGATGTCATAAATTTACAGAAGTAGCAGTCTTTGATCGGAGGGATTGCTTTGGCAGAGAACAAAAATAGCCTGCTTTTTAGCAGTGAAAACACACATTTGTACTGTTACAGACAAGTTTCTGCACTCCAGCAGTGCCAGCATGCTTTGTAAGTTGCCAAGTGACCTTGCCAGGTTGGAACTAGGTCTTGGAAAGCTTGGGACTGTTGCTGGGTAATCCTGGAAGCAGCAGTAGGAAACGTGTAACCATTTGTCCCTCTTTCAGTGGATTTAAAGTGTCTGCATCCAGTGGGGTTGAAGGAGATCTGCCTCTGTTGAAGGAGAATGTTTACTCCTGCACTAAATCTCCTGTTAGGCCAGCACTGAAACACAGCAGTTTTTCTGCAGTAGTTTCTTATGAAAGGCATGACAAGGTGATTCCTCTGGTGCTTCCCTAATGAGTAAATTAATTCTGTGGAAGTGATGCTGCAGTCCTCTGGGGAATTGCACATAGTTTGAGAGTTTGGGTGCTGTTTCCAGGGAACTGAACTGCCACATGCTTTGAGAGGCTCAAGTACAGCAAAGTAGCTGACAATTGTTGGATGAAAATGGATTCATTATTTCTGTGCACTGCAGTTCAGTAGCAGGTAACCGTATCCTTTCAATTGTGTTGACCCTTGCTTGGATTAGTATTCAAAGTAAACTGCCAGATGCCTGTAAAACGCTGTCTTTATTTGGTGTTTCAAACTGATTTGTCATATTTGATGATTTTTCTCTAGATGCATTAGGAATACATTTTACAGTTTTTTGTTTCTGGAGGAGATTGTGTTTGTCTTCTCAGCAATGATGCTATGAAGCATTTTCCTGCTGTGGAAGAAGTGCCGGTAAAAATAGAAATGGAGAATTGAAATAAAGTGGATGAAAGAAAGTAATCTCTCTCCCACCTTCCACTTCTGGGTAACACAAAAACCATCTCAAGGAGAATAAAGGAGAAAACTGCAATGCCCAGAGTCCAAACAGTGAGACTTCTTGATGCTTTTGTGCAAGTGAGAACTTCTTTTCTTTCAATATTCTCACTACCTGCATGAAATGAAGTAACAAATAAGCAATACAGTTTTTTCCTAGGATGTGAGGAATCAAAGGGTCCAAACTTGAGAAAGCTCTGAAACCTCAGCCAAACTTTGTGGCTAGTGTTTAACCTCATCATGTTCATTTTTACCTTTCTCTGTCATTTTTAATGGACTTCCAAAATACTCCACAAAAATTTGTGTGTCCCTTGCATTTTGGTGGCCAGCATCAGGTGCATTCCAGTGCTGTAATAAATGACACTGCATGGCTGCTGTGTCAACCTTAGCATGAATTGCAGGATCAGCTGAATTGTTCTCTTCACATGTCTTCAACTTAAACAATACATGAACTTGTGCTGGACTTCTGCAAGGTCATTCTGTGCTCCTCTGCATGAGAGAAAACAAAAGGAAAACAAACATCGTAAATGTAACCAAAGTGGCGGACTATATGAAGTTCAGAAAGTGGAATTAAAAGTGTTCCAGAAACTGAAGTTTTCTGAAGCGACCACAAGCATTTTAGAAAGCAGTTGAGGATGTAGATAAGATATGTTATTCATGTCTAGAATGTAGAGATGAGTACTGGGCAGAAAATCTTAGTTGGGTAAGAAAACAGGAAGAGAAAAACCCCAAAACCAAAATAAAGCCCCATAGAAAGAGAATGCTTGTTAACTCTGGTTCCTTTTCCTCTCAAAAGGAAACAGCTCTTTGTGGGAGTTGTTCTACTGGCCTCTACAGCTGTGTTCTATATAAGGAGGTGCTCAATTTGCCATGAAAAAGCAATTTTTTCCTTAACGGAACCCTTTGTGTTGTGTATTCTCCTTTCATTGTGCATTGCAGATGTGCCTAAAGCCACACTCAGGTTTACTTCTGTGAATCCCTTCTCTCTTGGGTGAAATTCAGTAAAACAGAAAATAGCAGAACAGAATTGTTTGGATTCAGAAAAGGCTGTACAAGATCATAGGAGCAAGGGAGGCAACTGAAAAGCTTGTGTTGGTTGATTGCTCTTCAGTGTCAAGGGTATTCCTCAGGTGGGTGGAATTGTTTCCGTTGCTGATGCAATGGGCTTTTATAAATTTAATCTTGGAAAATGAAAGCATATTAAATATTGAGCTTTCCTTTTTTATGTTGATAAAAATGCATTGAAAGTGAAGAGCTCTGGGATGGATTTTCTTAATGCAAAGCTGTGCAGTTTCACACCTCGTTGTGTTTGAAGTGTTGCCTGCAGAAGCTCTAATGTGTCCTCTTTTCGGCCTGGAAATGTGTCCCCTTGTGCACAAGCACATATGAAATCTGCACTCTTGTTCTGTGTGTGCAGAAGGGTTCTTCCTTTTAGTTGTGCTACAGTTCTGCAATGAGATATGAAGAGCAGGGAAAAAGAGGAAGTACTTTGGTGGAAAGGCATGTCTGTGCCCCAAAACTTGCTGTATTAGAAACTCTGCCCCTGGGTTTAGCTGATTAGAAAACATCTTCACAGAGCAAGTTGGTGTTACCTAATTTGGTTTGGAGCTGTAATTGTTCTGTGTTCAGTGCTGTCAAAAGAAGATGTCAGGTGTTAGAAACTGTGAGGGAAGGAATTGAAATCAATGTTTTGCCACAGAAAGTTTCCATGGCATTTGCTCATCTTTAATATTGTAGACTTGAAAAGGTTCAGAGAAGGGCAGTAGAGGGGCTGTGGGGATGGCTTTTGTACAGGGGATACTTATCTGGTAGGGTANACCTTAGTGACAATTGGTATGTAAAATATTTTATCATATATAAGAGATAAGCACAACAAATAAACGGGATTTCGCCATTTTCACTGCATCAGTGCAGGCATCGTCTCCTCCTTCTCTTTCCATCTTTGCCAACTCTTCATTGAAGGTACCCTGTGTCTTTTCTACTGTAAGACTTGTCAGCCTGGCAAAGGGGTGCTTCAGGTCCTGTGTGCCATGAGATACTTGTGAAGTAGATGGTGTGAATGCAGTGTGCAGGCAGTAGCTGCTCACTGTGCCCAAACCAAACAAAACCACCTCCTGTATGGTAAAAACTGTGGGATTCATGGTCACAAACAGCTGTAGGTTGTGAAAGTCTGGGTGTGTCCAAGGAGATGATGAACAGGGGACCAGAATGGCCATCCAGCAGGAGCTGCCATGTTCATTGGTCTCTGGCACAGAAACGCTGGGGGCTGTGAGGGTACTGAGGAGAAAGGGGCATCCTCCTGCATCGTCCTCTGCTCCTCCCTGTCCTTCTCCAGGGCCTGCTGTTCAAGGCACAATACTGGGGTAGAAAAACCTTTGGGCTTGACTCACTGTTCTCACATGATGTTTTTGTATTCCTTGGAATTAGAAGGAAAGTGTTCTTCAAGGGATTTCTTCATCAGGAATGCCCTGTAGTAGTGTTTCACTGTGAGGTGTAATACAGAGAGAATTTGAAGCATTTCTCCTTTAATTTCATACTGTGCAGTTTTTGATTATCTGGATTTAGCTACTTTGTGGTATTTCTGTGCTGATCTTTTAGTAACTCTGTGGAGTTACTGGATATATAACTTTGATCATTAAACCCAATGTAAGACATTGTGCTGCAGAATAATACCCCAGTGTTAATCCCAAGAGGCTCTTTTCTCACAAGAAAAATAAGCTCTTTGTGTCACTGTTTAATTAACCAAGGCAGATCAAAGTGCTGGCAGGGAGGTGGTTTAGGAAGAGGTTAAACTGCAGTTCTCTGGTGTCCTGTCAGGACACAAGTGGTAGTTCCAGACACTTGATGATACTTACATTGATAATTGGTGTCTAAATAGGTCCTTAGTATCTTTCCTATGTTTCCATGGAAAACTCTTTGGCTCATCTCTGCTTATGCTACTTTAGAGTCATAATCTAGGAATCTGAGAGCATTTTTGACAAAGAATAGCTTAAAGCATGCTTCTTATTAAGTACAAACGAAATATTTTGAAGGTTTGTATTTATAAACTGATCTGTCTCTGGGACAGAGTGACAATATTGCCTTATCCTGGCAGATGGAATAGTCAGGCAGGGTTGCTAAGTGACTTACTCAAACCAAAAGAGTTGGTGATGGGGGCAGACAACCCTCTTCTGGTGGCTTTTTAACTTGAATTTTCATGCCTTCTGTACAACCTGGATCATTTGTGAATGCTTCTTTTTGAGTTCCATGTCTAAATATGTGAGAGGCCTCCTTCAGAATGGGCAGGTACTATGGTTAGAGCTGTCTGACTCTGCTCTCACTGTTTTATCTCCTTCTGGTTAGACTCTCTTTCTCTGATGGTTTAAGTGTGCAGAAGTGTTGTGCCTCACACCCCTTGCCCCCTTGCTCTCCTCAAATCCCCTTTGTGGCTGAGGAAGTAATTGGGCTTTTGAGCCCTAAAATAAATGTTGAAGACCCTTCAGGTGATGAGTTGTTAAGCCCTACTCTGTGCTTTGCCCTCTACTTTGTATTCTCCAGCTGGGGAGGTTTGCAAGGCCAGAACCTCTTTTGGCTGCTTTTTTCTTCCTTAAGGCCTTTTCTAGGTGACCTAGAGCCATCTCTTACACCTTTTTTTTTATCCCAGTGCAATGCTTGAGAACAGGAAGGCAACCAGGGGTAGGGACTGGTGTTCCTGCATCCTTCCTGTGGCTGTTTTGGGAAGGGGATTGGAGGCAGGAAGTTTGTGTGGCTGTTGAGCTGTTGGGGAGCAGTGCCTTGGCAGTTCTCCTGTGGGAGCTGCAGTGGAGTCACTTGTCATACTTGGGTGGCCAGGCTGGCTGCTGGGATGCCCCAGTCCCTTCCAAGGGCTTTTCCAAGGGCTTATGGCAAGAGGCAGCAATGTCTGTGGAGCAGACAGGATTTGCTGGGGAATGGCAGCATAGGGAAATGTGTGTGGTGAAGTGCTGTGTGACCCTGCATGAAAGGGGTAGGTAATGCTGCTTGACCAAATCTCCCATCAGCTTTGTTTTCTGCACCTTTGGGATAGTGCCAGTGGCATGAAGGTGGAGGTGGGCATCCCCAGTGTCTGACACAGGGGAAGGGATGATGCCTGCCAGGTCCTTGCCTTGGCTCATGGCTGGCAAGGAAGGAGAAGATTATGGGCATTAGGGCTCCTGGGTTCTTTTGGATTTGTTCTATCCCATGGATTCTGTATTTTGTAAAGTGGAGCTCAGGTTTCTCCTGTGCCCTGTGCCAGAGGTGCTGAGCAGAGTTCCTTGGCTGTGCCTCTGTTTCCTGGCACTTAGGGGAGGGATCTGTTGTCTGTGAGACTTCCCTTCCCAAGGAGGTGTGGTTGCAAGTGACCCAGAGGTTCAGAAGGCTCTGGGGTTGTTCTGGTGGGAGGTGTGTGTGCTTGGGAGCCTTTGCAGGGGTTTGGGAAGCAGAGGCTTCTGCAAGAAGAGGCCATGCAGAAGAGGCCAGCTGGTGACCTCAGGGTTCTGTGCCTGGAACCTGAGGCCATGCCAGTGGCAGTGTCACTTGCATGGGAAGCCCACGTGGAAGCAGCATTTCCCAAAAGCCTTTGCTCCATGGCACATTGTCACTGGGGCTGGTGAAGATGAAGGGAGCTCTCCTGAGCTACAGACCCCTTCTGGGGTGTTCACCCCCTCAGGATGAAACATCCCCCTGGGTGGAGGAAAGGCCTTATGCAGAGCCTGCTTGTTGTTGCTTTGGTCCAGATTTATTGTATCTGGGAATTTAATGGATCTAAGTTTACCTTCTCTTTGCTGTATAACTGATAAAAGACATTTATCAGCCCAAAGTCTGGCCAGATAAATCTTTTCAGTCACCACACTGGAGGGGAGGTGGCAGCACATGTGCTGAAGGCAGGGCAGAACTTTTCCTGGTGCCTTTTGGGAAGGAGCTAGGAGAAGGAAGGGGTGAGACCAAGCCCAGCCTGGATTTGAAGGGAGGTGCCTGTAAAAATGAGTCTTGAGAAGATCTGGTGCTACTGGTGGCAGTTCAGCCCCTGTCACATTGAACAGCACTTTCTGGGGTATCCCCTGGGGTTTGGGGTGTTACCAAGGGGCAGCTGTGGGTACCATGCTGGCCTGAGGGGCAGTGGGAGAGGAGAACTGGCTGCTGGAGGAGGAAAGGAATCAGGGAACAGCAAAGAGCAGCAGCTGGGGGCTGTTCCAGCAAGCTCAGGGGGTTCCCATGGCTCTTCTGGAGATTTTTTCCAGAGCATTGGGATGTTTCCCCCATCAGGGGCTCTGCCAGGTGCTGGGAGGAGCCAGACCTGGAGCTGGAAAAGCTGTCAGTGGCATCCTATGGCCACTGTCATTGCTGTCTGGTGAGGCAGAGCACTGGCCCATGTGTGGTGCCAGGTGGGGGCCTGGATCTGGAATGAGGTGCCTGCTCAGTTCCTGGCCAGTGGAGCTTTGGGAGGCTGGAGGGACCTGGCAGGGCTTCTTATCTCGGGAAGAAAGAGGTGGAGGTTGTGTGCATGTTGAAAATCCCTTGAAGGCTGAAGAAAAGACAATCTCTACCTGGTTTTGTTGACAGGGTTTCTTCTTTTTCAGTCAGTTTGGGTTTTTTTCTGCTGCTGGGTGGAGCAGCACAAGAAACTCTTTAGGTTCTTCATTGTCTGCTTCTCTGTAGTGGTGCTTTCTGCTGCTCTCCTTTCTGCTCACCTTAATGGGCTTCTTCAGTCTCTGAAGCTGGAGAGGAAAGAGGGAAGCAGCTCATTTTCCCAGACTCAAGTGGAGGGAGGGAGGGAGGCTGAGTGCATCCTCAGTTCAGCTAGGAGAAGGGGGAGAGCTTCTTCCATTTGAGTTATCTCCAGACTGACTGCATCCTAGAAAAAATTGGTGAGATGGCACAGGCACTGTGAGACTCCCTGAATTTGTAACTGCACAGCTGGGGAGCCCAGTGTGCAGGTGTGGATTTCTTTGAAATCAATCCTTGCCTCCCTGCAGCCGGGTTCCACACCTGCTATGGATTTCTTGGCTCGTCTCCAGCTGTTTTCTGAATAAACACATAAGCTAGAGGTCTCAACTTTTTCTAACTGGGGTAATACTGAGTCTTAGATTGATAGAGGTGTGCATGCCACACTTGGTGGGGTAGGATAATTACTCTGCTTTAGGGTAAGGAGGAGGGTTGTGTCTGTGACATCTGTCTTGCCCCTCTTGTTGCTGTTACCATGATGTCTTCTTTTTTTAGCCTAAGTTCTGCCAGTAAAATTTATTCTTTCTGTGTCACCTGCCTTCCAACTACTGCTTGCCACTGAACTTGTGGAAGTTCAGTGGAGTCCTGTTTTTATAAGGTCAAGCTGAAGGGATTAAGTGGTTTCTCTGTATACACAGTCATGGGAAGAAGCCCGAACTTTAGATTTTTGATGATCTGGTTAGCTGGCAGCTATCTCCAGAGAGGGAACATCCATTCTGATTTTTTTTCAGTCATAATTACAACCTTATAACATCAAAGGTAGCTTTAATATATGTGAAGCACTTCTTAAAGTATCCTTGGCTAAACTCAAAACAAAAATTAAGTACAGTGTGAATTGCTTAGAACTCTTGATTTCATCACCATGTTTGGGTTGTAAAGATCTTCATTAGTGTTTAATTAACCCCTAAACATCTAAGGATGGTTATTTTACAGATGATCACTGTGGCAGTTTTGGATGAAATGAGTTTTATAATGTTTCACTGTGAGGAGTAGCTCCTGGCAGACTAAAGGAATAAAAGCATAGGAAGAAACCCTGTCTAGCTGAAATTATTGTTCCTCTAAGCTCTGAGTGGTACATGCTGAAAAAATGATTATCCACTGAATGGGAAGTCTTTTGTTCTATTCCTTTGAAGTAAAATAATAACCTGACACTTCCCTTTATCCAGTGATTTTTTGGAAAGCATTAAAAAAATAAATTCATTATTTCCTATGTGGATATGAAGTCAGTTCTCTGAAATGAATGTTCAGTATAAAAACCTAATAGGTAAGAAGAAAGACATTTATTGCATAGAAGTTGGCATAAATTTTGCTTCTAATGACGCTAAAATACATGTAAATTAATAATTTTAGTAATTGTTGTGGTTAGGATTTGTTCATGACAAAGGTCTCATAATTATATAACCAACTTTGGGTTTATTAAGATTTATAGTCTGAACTCTTTATTCCATTTTATTCCTTTAGAAGTAGGATTTGCTAGGGGAAGAGCATTTTCAGGAAGCTTACTTGCTGCGTGTCCTCAGCTATAGATGTTTCCAAATTTCTTCTTGGCAAAGCTGGAAGGCTTCCAGTGAGGTGCTGCAAATGACCAAAATTACTGTAATGTGGAGATCTGATAGCTGAAGGCATTCCTGAGTGGGCATACTGGATCTGACAGTTTCTGGCTTTCAATTGTAATGGATTTTCTCCCTCTCAAGTTTTAAGAAGTTCTGGTTACAAATAAAAATGTTATTTCCTTTGCAAGTTAACACAGTATAACAGTAAATTTTAAAGGCTATTTCATCTTGTGTGCTGTTGCACATCCTCTCTGCTTCTACTAGAATTGAACAAAAACAGTTTTTCTGCTGTGGTCTGGCTCCTTTTGGCTTCCAGACAAGTTCTTTAGCCACTGCAGTCATGACACTCACAGCATCCTTAGGCTGGTTGTAATTACAGCAGAATCTGCAAGCATCTCTGAAGCAGGAGAGGAGTTTTACATCTCATCAGGGGTTGGAATTGACAGTGATCCAATGTGGCTCTAAGGGTTCCCAGGGTTTTTTCCCCTGCATTGTGCTGCAGTGCTGAAGTAGGTTCAGTGCTGCAGCACTTTTGTCCCCAGGTTTTCTATTTAGGCAAAGGTTGAATCTGTGGAATCAGTTTGTGCTGTGTTCCCCAGCAAGGGTAAAAGCACCCACAAAGTCCTGCTATCCTACCCAGTTCTGTTGTTGTCCTGCAGGTATTGCCACCCAGAAATGTATATGCTGTGTATATATATATATATATATATGCTAAATATATATGCTATAACCACCCCTAAATACTTAGGTGAGCATAGTAATTCCTGTGCTTTGTAGCCTAAAACACACCTGATGGTGTCAGCAGCTCGTGGACAGTTTCTCAGAGTTCTGCATGTACTATAAGAATCTGTGACTAATAAACCCTTTTTCATAATGCTTGATTTGGATAACTTAATTTTGCTTTATAAATCTAGGAGTGCCTTGCCTAGAGTTATTTTGTTTCCTTGTCTATGGAGCAAACCAAAGTATTTCTGAACACTAGAGCACTTTCAAAGATGGTTCTTACAGAATGTACATGATTTTTTTAGTTTTTCCTTTGTCTTTCTTAGAACTTCAAAGGAACTCAGGGCAATCCTTTTCTCTCTTTCCCCCTCCCTCCCTATCTAATTAAAGCTGGGGATTCAGGTACTCTAACCCCATGAGAGTTGATAAGTGTCTTTGAGACCATTAGTTAATAACAGTGAATGTGTGCCATTTTCTGCTCTTTGCTAAATTTAGAGGCAGGACTGGGTCATGGTGTCCTTGGTTATCACAGGCACCACAGGAACTTTCTTAACCAGGCTGAGCTCTGTCTTAGCTGCAGGGATTTTTTGCCTTCACTCTTCCAGCTGAAGGAGCTGCTCCTGAGCTTCGTGCCTTGAATGCTTAGGAGTCAGCTTTGAATTTCCAGCCTGCATATGTGTCAGTGGGGAGTTTAGAGCCATTTGTCCTTGTGTCAGCAAGGTTTATCCTTAAACCTGAATAGTTCTTTTTCTCCTCTTGACATTCCTGTGTGAATATACAGGCCAGTGATAATCCTGTCCTTTTTCAGGCTGGTTTTGTGAGTCTGGACACACTGGAATCCACTCTTGCATGGTGTGCTCTCAGGTGTAACTGTTTGCTGTACACAGTCCTGTTCATCTGTGCCCTAAGGAGACATTTCCCATGATGAAGATGCCCAGGATCCCGGATCTGATCTCTCCAGAGCTTGATTCCATTTGTCCACTGGAAAAAATGGAAAGTCCTTAAGTACTCAAGTATTTAGTGCAGATTTTATTCAGGATTACACATTATGTTCCATGCTGTCTTAAGTAATTGCAGCTACTTCACTGCAGTCATGCAAATAAAGTAATTGCAGTGTGGCCTGGAATTAACCTGCACTGGGAACTGATTACCTTGGCCTTTTTCTGTTCTCCCTCAGCATTTCTGTTGTTGTTTTTTTTTTTTTAATCAGCTATATACATATTTTCAAATACTGTCCTGCTTGATGTTGATTATTGTATTTTGTGCATGGTCCCATCAGTGGATTTTTATTGTGGCTTCAATATTAGTTTTTTTTTTTTTTCAGTTTGGAGACAGTATTTTTCTTTCAGTCACACATCTGTCCCCTAAAATTCTGGAAGTCTGATCTCCTGCCCACCCCAGTAATTAAAGATTGGAAGAAAGATTTCTGGCAAGTGCTGCACACAGAATGAACCAGGAAAATGTGCTGGGGATGTCCTGTAAAGGGTAGCTGTTCTGGAGGAGGGGCTGGCAGTTGCACATGTGTACATGCACCTCCACCTGTCTTGCTGTGTTGTACATAAGAACCATCCATTATCCCCACTATTTTAGGTTTTTGTTATTTGTCTGTCAGCAGTATAATTATTTTTTTAGTGTTTCTCTCCTCACGTGTTTAAAACAGCTTGATGGTAACAGCCTGTAATCTCTCGGTAGGGCTTTGGGGAGGGAATGCATTCCCTCCCTGGAGCAGTAACCAGCTCCTCTATCACCAGGCACAGTACTGCATTCTCTTCTTGTCTTTAACAATGCAAAAGGTGCTGCACCCTTTGCTGTTTTATTATAGCTAAATGCTCTAAAGAGTTTCTCAAAATGAGATGTCACCTCTACTGTGCCTCCTTTTCTTGGGGAGAGGCCAACTGCAGTGCTATTGCTGATGCTGATGTCATTGTCTCCTTGAATGAGACTTTGTGGCATCTTCCTCTTCCCATTCCTGCCCTTCTCCTCCCACTTTTTATTGTGTAATTGGGATTCAAGGCTTGTGAACTCATAATTTCCTTGAGTTGGATTTTGTTCCTTTGTCAGAGAGAGGGTGAATTACTGTCATCCCTGCACAGTACATTCTTGTTCCTGTGTATTGGTTTAAGGAAGGCATCAGCTGTTAGTTCCTGAAGGATTGGCTGCAGTCCTCAAGACCCCATAAGGGATCTGTTGGCACCTTGTGGCTTCAAGTCATTAACTGGAGCATGTACTGTCACCACATGTCTTTGAAAGTGCTCAAGTGTGGCTTTGATGTGTTCTCCCCCAGTGTTGGCCCTGCACTTCTTCATAGCACAGGCAGAGCCAGGGCTGCTCCCAGGCCCTGAGCTGTGCTTGTGGGGCAGAGGGGCACATTGGTTGCTGGGATGTGCTTGACAGTGGCCCATGACAGGCTGTGGGCTCAGGCCAGGTGGCAGCTGGTCTGTGCACCACAGAATAACCTAGAGCTACAGTCCTGTGAAGAAGGACGTGCAGCTGACTCCATGAGGCGTTTCAAGCATCAGCACTGGATTGTTCTTCAGTACAACCTTTTATACCCTTCATCTTACATGCACTACACCTGTGTGCCCTCTCCCCTTCTGTGACACCTGGGCACTCCATGTTTCATAACCTTCAATACTGGTCACCTGCACAGCTGTAGCCCATTAGGGACTCCCAGTCACCACAAACTGTGTGCCTGCAGTTCTGGTGTTGTGTTAAGCGCAAGCAAAAGTGACATGGTCATTCACAACTCTTAACTCCCTGTGGGAAATAGAAAAGTCTTAGAAGCTGTGTGAAAGCAGATCTCAGAATAGAAGAATGCAAGAATACAGATATGCAAGGATAAGAAACAATAAAGCTGTGTTTTTGAGCTGTGCAGAGGTAGGCCTTAGAAAATACGGCAAGCAAGATAACAGAAAAATGTAAGTGTAATAATGAAGCTTTATCCATTGTTTTTAGGCTACAACAAGCAGACATTGTTAGAAGCAAAATATACATGCAGTTTTAATGATTGGCTTAAGCAAATGCTTGTAAGCTTTTAACATTCCCCTATTGGCTAGAAAACTTTTTAGAAGGCCTTATAACCAAGAGAATTTCAGCTACTCTTGTAATGGCATGAGCTTTCACCATCTTTCGTGTCCCACCTTGTACTGAGGCTGACCCTAAAATAAGAGCTCGAGGAATGCCTTCTGGCAGCCCCATCCCTGATATTTATTGATAAATCCCTTTATTTACTGATAAATAAAGATCCAACATCTCTCCTTTCTTCTGTGCCTCTTAGGGTGTTTCAAAGATGACCGTATTGTGTTCTGGACTTGGATGTTTTCGACGTATTTCATGGAGAAGTGGGCGCCACGGCAGGATGACATGCTCTTCTACGTCCGTCGGAAACTGTCCTACGTCACTGGGGAGGCTGCAGAGGGCAAAAAGGTGAGCAGTGATGGATTTTGGCTTGGGAAGTTTAAGGTAACGTGGGATTTGGTGTTGTGAAGTACCTGACACATCTGTAGAATTGCAAAGCAAGGATAAGGAATTTCCCTGCTCTTGTATAACCTCTGCCCACCACGAGATGTTTTACAAAATTGATCCGTAAGGAAATACCGTGGTTAAGGCTGTGAACACCAGGTGACCCTGCCTTGACAGGGGGCTTGGACTGGATCATCTCCAGAGGTCTCTCCCAACCCTAATGATTCTGTGAGTCTGTAACACCAGCAGCAGTGTAAATGAGGTGCACAGTCATAGACTTGAGAAAATCAGAAAGCCTGCCTGCCTTTTTGGAAAGCTGGTTTTTGTTTTGCTTTTCAGGGATGATACTTTATAAACCCAAAGCATAAGTCTGCAGGAAGGGAGGAAAAAAAAAAGGAGAAGGAAGATGGTCACACTGGTGTTTCTATAAGAAAACTGGCTGAGATTACCAGAGTATCAGGAATGAACATCTGTTGGGTGTACTCAGTAGCAGAATACAAGCAGCCTCCTGGAGCTGGGATACAGCAATGACAAACAGCATAGAAACTACTGTATTTTCATAGTCTATATTTGAGACAACATGCCCCTCATAAAGGACTATTGTCCCTTGCAAACATAGTCAGATATCCTAGTGCTGCTGCACAGATATTTCCCCATTAGAGATCTGAGAAACTTCTTGGCATTCCATGGCAGTTTTTCATCTTAGGTGGGGGAAACAGAAGCAAAAGGTAGGATGGTTTTATTGGGAATGAAGGTTGGTGGCTGCAGGAAGATATATGGAGGAGGAAAAGATGGGGATTCATTTCCTGACACATGTAAATAATTGACACTGTTATTGAATCACAGGTGTTTGTGCATGGTGTGTGTGAAAGTGTTTGTAACCAGCTCCACAAGAGTTCTCTGGGTTCAGATGTGGTGGCGTAAAGAGCCGTAGTTGTCAGCTCCCTTGAGAAAAAGATTCCAGAAGGTTTGCCCACACTTTTGATGAAGATACAGAAAATGGACAGAATTATCTTCTCTCTTCTCCCTGGCCCTCCAACTTCCATCATGACAACCACTAAGGAGAAGATGGCAAAATATGGTTCTTTCTCTATCAGATGAGTGGTTTAGTCTTCAGCTAGTGTATTTGGAGCTTTAAGACTTGTGGGGGAAACTTCCATCCTGATTGTTGTTTAAGTGACTATAAAAGCATCCCTGTTTCACATCAAATTATATTATGGCTTTGTTCAGCCTGGTAAAAGCATGGGTTGTTTAACCTCTTGTCCTTCTCAACAAGGAAAGTGACTCTCAGAGACAGCCTTAAAGAGGCTCTCAGAGACAGTGGCTTAAATCCATTCACATTCCCCTGATCAATCTGTTTAATTGATTCATCACCTTAAAGTGTTTGAACCACTTGTGGATAGGTGACATTGACATAAACCTTTGCATTTGCTCTCAGAGCATTATTTAAGCTTTCTAAAAGCACCATAAATAATCTTTATTTGTGAGGAGATTGCTTAAGTGGTGGTTACTACAAAATCAGCATTAGTGAATGCAGTAACAACTGGGGTGGGGAACGGGCCTTATAGCACACACAGCAGTTTGTAACTCTCCCTTGGCTGGCTGTATTTTGCATGGCTTCTGAGAATTGAACTTTTCCTTCCTCTGAAGTACTTCAATTGCTTTGTGGAACTTCATAGTTGGTGATTCGTTGGTACTTGTTCAGCTGTCCTTCTGTTTGATTTCACTTGACTGCTTTGTAGTTCCAGCTCCTCTTTTATCTGATTTTTGAGCCTGTCCAGTGCACTGAGAGACCAAACAACTACTCCTACACTTTGAATAATGACTACCTGGGTTTTTAATTTACACATTCTTCCTTGAAAAATGATGCCAAAATGACAGAGTCATACTGTTAAAAGGGGAGGGAGATGGAGACTGGTATCTGTAGAAGCTGGAGAGAAGTGCAAGCCTCCCTGACACCCACCAAGCTGTGCTCTCATTTAGATTTCCAGGGGCAGACTGAAAAGGCAAATGAAGGGGAAAGTTCAGAGTTGTTTGGGGGCATTTAGGACTAGAACTGGGGCTGTGCTGCTGGCTCCTGCTTTATGCCAGGCTGAGCCAAATGGTCTGGTGATGATTCCTTCATGGACCACAATGAGGATGACTTTGTAGCCTGGGTGTAGAGTGCTTAAGTTTATTGTAGTTCTTCCACAAACACTGCTATATGTGTGCTCTGTGCTTAGCTGGCTGCTGCAGGTTTTGGCTGAAGAATGCTGGCAGAGGTGACTCGTGGTCCTGTGTCAGCTCAGAGTTTCTGTTCATGAAAATAAGATCTGTGCAGCTTTGAGGATAGCAGTCACAGTACTGATGACAACAACAAAAGGGATTGAGTGGGGAAAGGCTGTTTGTGTGAATGCTGACAGTGGTGGTGTTTGTTTGTGTCTTTTCCATGCCCTGGTGTGATGGTGTGTGTCAGTGGGAAACAAGTGTCCATGAATCCAGTGGTTCCCAGGCTTTGGTGCCTGTCCTCTGTGATTAAAAGTAGTTGCTGCTTGTGGGTTTGGGTTTTTCTGTGCTTGCTGGAGCTGGAAGAGTGTTTGCAATAATATTTGATTTTAAATTGAAGTGTAACAGAGGATAAGAAGAAAAAAGCTGATAGACTTGAGATTAGATGTTCTGCTCAGTTTTAAGGCTGATGAAAAGGGCTTTGGATGCAGCTTAGTCACGACAGCTTAAAGCAATAAATTGTACCATTTGGTATGTCCAGTAAGTGCTGGTGGTAAACTTCTCTGCCATCACAAGTTTTATTTTAAAAGGCCTTTTAAATTATCTGCTTTGCACTCTGCCTGGTCTAAGTGACTTGCCATTTGCTTCTCTTTTCCTTCCCATCAATTGCTAAAGTGAGCATAGATGGGGAAACAGCAATAAACTCCTAATATGTGAATTCCAGGGCAGAACTGCCATATTGAATTCTGGGCTATATCCACTACACAGACTTTTGGATCCCACAGAAGTACATTTAATTCTGTCTTTCCTTGGCCTGTCACAGTAACACTCTTGCAGTTTTTCTTGCCAAGTGTTGAAGATATATCTTCTCTTGGTGTCTTTAAACAAAACCACAGACCCCCTGTGTCAGGTCCTTTGCAGACCAAGGCACTGTGGAGTATAGCTTTTCCCAAGGTTAAGGAATTTAGCAGGGTTTTGTAAAGTGGAATCCCTTTGACTTGTCAGTCTTTATTAAGTTAAGACTCAAAACCAGCTTTGCTGCTGCCTCTCGTGCCAGCTGATGTGACCTACTGGAAAATGTAAGCCCTGATCCTCACTTCCAGAGGGTCTTGGACATTGCAGGTTTGAAAAGTTAACATGGTTGGATTTAGGATTATGATTTTAAAATGCTGTTAGGTCAAGATTGAGTATCCCTGATCTTTCTGTAGAGAGCTGCTTTACTTTCTCCTGGGAATCCAGAAGATGCAAGTATACAGTGTTACACAGACAGCTGGGAAACAAAGATAAAACTTCAGTGACAGACCAGCAGGTTGTATTTTGGCTTTCATCGTGCTTTGTCACCTGAAAAGGTGCCATATCTATAGGGAAAAGCAATAAAAAAGAGAAATGTAAGAACCTCTGGGCATATGTTCTGAGCTTGCCTGGTTATTGGAGTAGTTCCTATTTTCTTCAGCATCCAATGAATGTGGGGAAGTGGAGTTCTGCCAAATGCACAGGATAGTCATTAAGTCTCCAAAAAGCTTCAGCTACAGATGTTGTGACTGCAGCTTCAGAGACAGAACTGAACAGAGCCGTGGTTTACATGTTCATGTGCATCTGGACCTGTGACTCCACAAATACTGCTTGTGGTGTGACCAGTCAGTTTCCAAACCTAAATTGCTTCAGGCACATGACTCGCACAGAAAATCACAGGATTTTGCTGACTGAATCCATAATTCACTGTCACCATCTGGTTGCCTGCAAGATTCAACAACCTGAACTCAGCATCTAATAAAAATACAAGTTTTAAGAATCTTTCACTGCTGGCTCTGTTCCAGTGTTGGGTTTTTTTCCAGCACTGCAAGCAAACAGGATGTCTCCAGAAGAGCTCTATGCTATACTTTGTGGCATTCCCATGCCACCACCCAAATGCTGAAGAGAAAACAAATGGCCAAAAATTGCATCTTTTCTGCTGAATAAATTTTCTCCTTGTTCTTGGGTAGTATATGGGAACAAACATTTATTGCAGCACATCCAAGCTGATACAGAATTGGCTGTTGTGCCTCAGCTCTTCCCTTGTGCTGAACTTGTAGAGGTGTTGCAGTGAGCAGGAACAGTGGCTCCTGCAGAGTTCAATATCCACACAATGCTTTCATTTTGAAACACGAAAAAGGAACCCTGGCATTATCAGATTGATACTCTGATTTTTTTTTTGTAAGGAGCTCAACATCTTCTGTGTAAAGACCTTTATTTTGCAGTTCCCCTTGCCAGAAATCCCTGTGCTTTCTCCTGCTACTTTGATTGTCTTTATGTGTGAGCATAAAGGAGCTGCTACCTGAGAGTCTCTGTTCATGATGCACTTATAAAATCATCCAGATTGGAAGAGACCTTTAAGGTCATCAAGGCCATCTCCATTTCCTCTGTGTGCTGTGGCAGATTGCTTGGAAAAAAAAAAAAGCCAAGGGAAGAAAATACTATGATGAGTGTGACAGGAACATTTTTTTCCACAGAGAATGATCCAGGCTGTCTGTGACCTGCACTATGCTTGTGACACATGTGGCAGAGTAACACCAATCAGGGTGGTAATGCTCTCATCTTCTGCCCTATTTCCAGAGTAAATTTCTGTCTGAGACAAAGCAAGTATACAGCTGAAATATTTTCACAGTATCGCAGTTGCAAAATTCCAGGCTCAGAAAGAGGTGTGGGCTGCAGGGGCATTTTTAATGAATTGCTCCCAGTCTCTGAAGAACTCTTCTTAAGCAGTCAAATAAGGTGACAAGAAAGCTGGAATCAGATGTGATTTTAATATGAATGGCACTGAAATGTGGCAGCCAAGAAGTTATTCTGTTCTCTGTTACAGAAAGCAACTTCACTGGGAAGGGAAGAAGCCCAGACCCAGTTTTCCTGTCTGATGAATGATGCTGAATAATTCAGTATCAGAAATGCTTCGTGTCTGTCTGAGTCACTGGGGAGTGGAGGGACAGAAGAGCACTGCTAGGCTCGACTTGCATCCTGGAAAAGCTAAAAGTGTCTGCTTAGAGCCCCCCAAAAGCCTCATGAAGCCACTGGTTCATCAGAGCACTTAGTGGATTTGATCTGTGGGTTACAGGCTGGTCAGCTTGCTTGTTAGAGGTATGGGAAGGTCTGGGTTCAGTGTTGAAATTAATATGCAAATTGGAGCTCTGGAATATTGTCATCACATTTGTAGTAACATTGCTAGTTAGAACTTAAATGTCTAATGTCTTCACCCGGGTTTTTGCCCACCCTGTCTTCTGGTCATTAACCCAGTTTATGCATTTCTGTATTCAGCAGAGATGGTTTGAAACACACTGATTTATTACCATTCTGAAATGTTCTTTCTCCCATGGCTGCTGCCTGTGGATGTAACATATCTCCCTGAATCCTGCTGGCTGGATACTGCAGAAGGCACACTGTGTTGCTTCAGGTGCTTGTGCTTCTCTAGGAGCTTCAGAAAGGCTGGAAAATAACAGTACAGGAATAATGTAACAGTGAACAACTTGTTTCAGCACCTGAAAATACAGGTTACTCTTTGGTCTGGGACCAGGTTTGATAATGCTTAAATGGTCACACAAATCTTAGCTTCATTTTGGAAAGCTGATTTAGCAGATCCATGGAGCGTTTGGGAAATGAAAGTTGGTGGGATTCACGTAGTACAAGTGTGAGACAGAACAAAGATGACTTTGTCAGGATCCCAAAACCAAGTCATTCTTGCCTTGCTGATACTGCTCAGCATATCTGAACTCCCAGCCTTGTCTTAGCCACTGTCCTGGTGCCACAGCCAGGCTAGGGATAAACAGTTTCCACACCCTTGTGACTTACGGTTTGCACATTTTTGCTTTCTCCTCATTTGATTGATGAGCATCTTCAAGCATTCAGACTGCTCCAGTAATTTGAACAACTTGCACTTTTATTTTTCATCTTTTATACCTCTTCTGCTGTTTCTGGGGTTAAAAAGGCAGAACTAGATTTTTGGGGTCCTTTTCACCTAAGTAATTTCAATTATGGTTGGTTGAAGTCAACTTTTAATTCTCTGAGTCCTGTTAGCATTTCTCAGTTGTATAATTTACTCATTCTTATCACTTCAGAAAGTTTTTCATATACAGTGTGCAGATACTGAAAGCAAATGCGTAGGCTTGTTAAATCTTTTGTTTTCTATGGTTGTGACTTGCCAATCAGAAGGAATGTCTTGTGCTTTTTGAAAAGAAGAAAACAGAATACATTTGGTAGGTATTCCTTGTGAGGAAGTACTTTTGCAAGAGCTATAATTAACTTTAAGGTGATTTCTTTAATATTGAGCTATAAATAACAATGGGAAGAAAGTGTGAATTCAGTGAGAAAACACAATCTCAAGGCAGTTGCAGGATCTAAAAAAGTTGGTTGGTGTGTGCCCTCAGATGAGGAGGGCAAACAGTTTTTTGTTCTAGAGTGATGAAGGGCCAAGGTTACAGGAGAGTTTTCTGTCATTAAAGAAGCAGGAAGCTATTTCTAGCTGCTTTGCCCTGCAGGCCTTTTACTCTTGTTCTCATTAAGAGCTAAGAGGGATCTGACTTTTGAAATTTGCCTTTCAGTTCAGAGCTGCTCACAGACTACTGTCTGTTCTTCCCCCAAAAGGACACTTGGCTGGGAGGAGAGGGTACCAACAATCCAAAGCTGGGAGACATTTGCAGTGATACCTCATCTCCTCTAAAAGAGTTAGGATAATGAGCAGTGTAATTAACCCTAAGTTCAGGGGCTGGACTTGACAAATCAGAGCACTTCTCATTCTAAGGTAAACTAAATTGTTAACTCCAGGGCAGTCTTAGGTCATTAAGCCACTACCTGCAACCAGATCCATAAATGACAGGAGAACATTAGGTTGTAAGGAATTAGAGGAATTACAGTAGCACTAAAACCCATGTGAATAGTGGGAGTAGCTTTGCAGGACTGAATATCAAGAGGAATAAAGGCTACATGTGAGCTGCCTTTGTTGTTTCAAGCTGAGACTGCAACTGCAGTTGTTCAGTGCAGACACTGAGGGATCCACTGTGTGGGTGCAGCTCCCTCTGAGAGCCCCAGGCCCTCTTTTTTTCCCCACTGGCTGAGGTACTGGGAAGGTACAGCCTTCCTGAACCTGGCATTTTACCCCACAGTTCAGAAGTTCAGGCTTGTGCAGACCCTTGGCTGTTTCAGGAGTCAGACTGTCTGCAACAAACCTGCTGCTTGAAGTTAATAAAGACATTAAGACCCGTTTCCAAGATGGTAACCCATACCTTCACCCATCACATTGTTTGTAAAGACATCTTCCCTATCAAAAGGACCTTAAATCCACCAGCTTCATCTGCTGTGAAGAGGAGACCAACATCAGAGATTCACCAGGTTCCCATTTGTTTGTTCCCGAGCTGCTGTGGGAACACTTTTTTTTCCCTTCCCTGAGACAAAAGCCAATGCCATTTTTTTATGTTGTGGCTGTTGTGGTTCTTTTTTTCCCTGTCCCTGTCATTTTGGGGTTTTTTGTTTTGGTGGGGCAGAGGGGAGCACAGTCTGACAGTTCAGTATCTGGCATTTATTCATCATTTTTCCCGTGCCGTGTTGGCACTCTGTCAATAAACAGTTGGTTTTTTTCACTTTCACCCCCTAGTGTTAGTCTGTCATTGGAGAAAGGGATTGTTGGAACCCCTTTTTTGTTAGAGGAAACACTCATTCCAGAGTGTTCTTCTCCTAAACTTTTCTCTGAACTAAGACATTAGCACAAGGAAAAGTTCCCAAAGTTTGTGACCATTTGGTTGTTCAAAGGGGCCGTGGGCACTGTAATTGACACAGAAGCAAATTTTTCAAAATGGGTGGTTTGTCTGTAGCTGAACTTTGCTTCTTGCACACTTTGCAGTTACTTTATTGCAGTGGGCTTTGTTTCAGCTTTATAGCTATGGTGGGTGTCAAGTTGCCATAGCTACTGGGCATTATGCTGCCTTTATGTGGGCTCCAGAGTGTGTTCCAGGAGGATCAGGTGCAACTTCTGAATAATTGATAGTATCCAGAAAAAGGGAATGGGAATTTTGTCTCGGAGGGCATTCTTTGCTGTCACCACCAATGAAAATTGCAGTAACCCTAAGAAATTTCCATAACCCTAAGAAAGCTTCTCCATGTAACATCTGAAAGAATCTTTTTTTTTTTTCATTTTAAGACATTGTTGCATTGTTGAATACAATTGTCCCCTTTTAAGTATTATCTTGGATATAAATATTCTAGTGGCAGCTTGTAACATCAGCTTCCCTGCATGACAGGGAAGTGCACCCTTCCCACAGGGCTTCTCTGCATGCTTCAGAAAATAGCAGGCTCCTTTGATTTCCTTCCCATTTAGTGGAGACAGGGATGTCACTGGTGAACAGATGCATGAGCAGATGGGTTTTCATGGCCAACAGGCCAGCCCAGCCTGTGTCCTGGTGAGTATCTGTTCTCCAGCACTGCTGGGCACTGAACGTGGCTCTGCACGTCTGGGGCTTCCCAGCCTGTTAACACATGGGAAGCACAAGTCCTGGGATATTAGACCAGCAACCCCTGTGCTGTTTGTGGTGGTTTCTTGGTCTAGAAAATCCCTTTTCCTGTGCCAGAGGGTCCAGGCAGATCCTGAGATAGTCTTTTTTTTCCTGAATTGCATCATGCTGTTGATGTGCCTAGAGGGGGAAGCCAGGAGTGACTGGTGTCTCCATGGCTGGAGGGGGGGGGTTTTGCCAAAAAAGCTTCATGCTGCAGGGCAAGTTTTGGCATGTTTTGGTGACTTCTGGCAGGTCACTGTCTGTAGAACCAGCCTTACTGAAGCTGAAGGAAGTGCTACAGCTAGAGAGAGACATTGCAAAGATTGCAGTGTTTGTCACACTGACCTGCATTGCTGCAGGTTTCAGGCACTCTGATGTGCAGTGTTTTCTTTTTTTAATGAATTACCTACACCTTCTCCTCAAGAGCCAGATGAGCAGGAATCACTGCACACAAACCCAGCCAAAGCTGGGTAGCTTTTGCTCAGACTGAGTCTACCTTCTGCTAATCTCAAACTAGGCATGTGCTGGTAAAAACACCACGAAATGCTCAACCTAGGAAGAGTGCTCTGCATTAAATCAGGGTCACATGGCTTACTAATTTTTTTTTCCATTTTTTTTATTGTAGAAATCAATATAACCCATCCTTTCCCCATTACCAGTGTATTAAATTAGCTTAGAACATTTGTGAGGCTGATTCGAACCTTAGGCTCTTCTTTAAACCTAGACTGGGGTCTTAAGTGGATTTTTCCATGTTTTATGATAAAAATGTTCCAGCTGCCTGAAGGTGGATAACTTGCATTATGTAACACCAAGTGGGTGGCAAAGGAGCACAAGTTCTGAGGTGGTGCCTAATGAGAGGCTCAGAGGTCTCCTAAAAGTATTTTGTCTGATTTATTTAAAAGATTAGTGAAGATTAACACATGACAAAAAACCAAAAACAAAACCAAAAAACCCAAACAAATTAAAAAAAAAAAAAAAGCCCAAGCACAAAACAAAACAAAACCCTCACAAAACTGAGTATTCAACATCTTCTTCATGTGTATATATATATACACGTCAATATATAAATTGGCATGACAAGATCCAGAGACTGGCAAAAGGAAAGCAGCCAAATTAAATGAAGTTGCACCTTGGAGCCAAGAGGATGATTAATCATTGAAATGAGTTCTCAAAGCAAGGTATTTTCCCAGGTACTGTCTAGTCAAAGGTCATTTAACCAGGGTTTGTGAGGAAGTAACATGGTGAAATATCTGTGGCATGTGGGACGTCAGCCTGGCTAACATCCTTCTCCTTTGCAGCTGTAGCTCAGGAACCCTGTTGATACAAAAAAATGTAAAATAAAAACTTGATACAAAGGTGGCACCATGGATTTCAGCTCCAGAAGGGTCACTGACTCGGATGAACAAATACATAGCTTGGCTTTTGGGTTTCACTGGGAAGAAATAATTAGTATTTACATAGTTGTTTCCATTAATAACTTTTCATGCTTGCAGGAAGGCACATCTGATCTAGAGCCAGGTAAACAAGCACAAAGATGAGGCATGGCCAAGTGAGTCAGCAGCAGACCTGGAAAGGACCCAGAGTCTCCTGGCTACCTGGATTTGTTTTCCTGGGAGGACTCAGGTGTCTGAAATCCAGCACGTTCTCCAGTCCGTGGAGAGCTGTGATTCATGGAGATCCACTCTGCCCTGACCCACAGGTTGTACACCAAGGAGTCCTACCCTGAATTGGTGCACAGGGAAAAAAAAATGGGTAAAGAAAGCCCTTTTTCTGTCAATATCTGTGATAGACTTGTGAGGCATTCCATGAAAGAGTTGTTGAGCACTGGCATTGTAATTGCTGGGGAGAAGTTGTTCATGTGTGAGTGAATTTCACCAGCAGAAAGAATTAGTGGCTGACTTCTGCAGGGGGAGGTTTAAACCTCAGTGTTATGAGGTGATTAACTGCTACTTGGCTTAAAATAAAAGCTCCATGGATAGAGAGGCAGGAGAGACTGAAACGGTGTCTGCTGTGCACTTGGTTTTGCTTTCCTTGGTGTTACTTAGAGCTGGAGTTTTACCCTGCTGTTACTCAGTCCTGCCTTCACCCTGTTTTCTCACTGCTTCTTTCCTTCAGAGACAGGATGGCCATTGGTTCACAGGATATTTCTGGAATTTTCTTCATGTCACGTTTCTGTGCTTTTAGGTGCAGAAGTGCAGATATTACCTTTGTTTGGAGATGAATATAAATTAGATTGTTTCCCTCATCTGCTCACATCTTTAGTTTTTTGCAGTAACTGTCATTAGTTTGTGTAATTATATTGCCAATAAAAAATTCATGCATGGGAACCTTGGAAGAAATAAAAACAAATCAAAAGAAGAATGATGTCTATAGACTAAAAAAATATTTCTAAGTTTAAATTTAATGGTTAAGAACAGCGTGTTCTGCTTTCATGGTATCTGATGATAGTGGCAATCCTGAAATTTTACTGTTTCCCTGTTCTTCAGTATATTTTGATATTCTAGCTTTGTTTATTTTTATTCTAGTTTGTATTGGAAGTGTCAAACTACATTCACCTCAGTGTACTACCTCATCATTTTATATTTGTCTCAGCTGCTTCAGTTTGTTAGGATAGGGAGTTGTTCCTATGTTCTGAGATTATTTGTGATTTTTCATTTGCTTGTTTTGTTAGCAGAGCTGAAAATCTTGCACATAGTTGTGCCCAATCAGTAGTTCCAGTATAAAACCTTTAGAAGAAAAGGATGTTGATGCTGGCAGGTGCCCACTGACACCATTGCTGGGCAGGGCAGAGAAAATACAACTAAAAGCTCATGGGTCAGGATAAGGGCAGGGAGAGATTCCTCACCAGTTACTGTCACAGGCAAAACAGACTAAACTTAGGGAATTTAGTTTAGTTTATTGCCAATGAAAAATAAAATTAAATCTTAAAAACACCTTCTCCCCACCCCTCCCTTCTTCCTGGCCTTCTTTCCTGGTTTCCTCTACCTCTTCACCCCTCTGGCAACACAGGGTCTTGGGGAGTGGAGGTTATGGGAAGTTCCTCACACACTGCTTCCACTTTTTTGCCCTTAGTGTAAGGGCTCATCACACTCTTTTCCTGATCTAGAGTGGGGTCCCTCCCATGGGAGAGTCCTTCAGGAACTGCTCCAGTGTGGCTCCCTTCCACAGGGTCAGTCCTTCAGGCACAGGCTGTTCCTGTGTGGGTCCCCCACAGGGTCACAACTCCAGACAGCAAACCTGGGCTCTTCTCTCTCAGATACTGCTGGGAACCTGCTCCACTGTGCATTCTCCACAGGGTCACAGCCTCTCTCAGGCATCTACCTGCCCCTTCTTAAACCTGTTATTCCTGAGGTGCTGCCACTCTCATGGACAGGCTCAGCCGTGGCCAGAAGTGCATCCATCCTGGAGCTGCCTGGCATTGGCTCTGCTGCACATAAGGGAAGCCTCTGGCAGCTGCTCACAGGAGCCACCTCTGTAGCTCCCTTGTGACCAAAATCTGGCCATGCAATCCCAGTACAAAGGGGTTTCCAAAATAAACCTGTGGAGCACACAGGACCATCCCCAAGGCACACATGATGTGACTCTTGGGTATGGTCCTTACAGGACCAAGAGTTGGACTGGATGATCTTTGTGGCTCTTCCATGTCAGCACATTCTGTGATTTAATTATTGGATTTTGTCTTCCCAGAGACTCCCTTGCCAGTGGAAAATAAACAATAGCTATGGGCTGGACCACGTTGAGCATTAGTGTAGTGACATGCTTGATTCTGAGGGATTGTGTTAAGAGAAATACGTGTGTGTGTGTGTGCATCTCTGATTTTATTATTTCATTTTTGCTGAAACATACCTGTTACAAGAAATAAATGAAGCTCCTGTCCAAAACTGAGATTCTCCTGCACAGAGGGGTTCTGCCTTTCTTCCCTGTTTGCCTACACATCCCAAGTTTCCCCAGTTCATCTCCACACAAAGCCTTGCATCTTCAGCAAAATCTGATCCTCGCAGAAAGCTGGGAAGCTACGTCATGTGCAGCTTCTGATAGCAGTTTTATGTTTGGAAATAGGTCCCTCTAAGTAATAGTTTTCAAAGAGATGTGGTGTTTTCTTAGCAGGTTGAAGTTGAAGTTTACCGGAGAGATTCTAAGAAGCTTCCTGGCCTGGGAGACCCCGACATTGACTGGGAAGAGAGTGTCTACTTGAACCTCATCCTGCAGAAGGTAACAGTGATGCTTATCTGATTTTCACTGTTTGTGCAGTTTTGCCTTTCAGAATCTAAATGAACATAAACTGAGATTTTTATTGTTTTTCAATAGAGTCCTAATAGCTTTCTACAAAAAACTTTAACTCTATGCAGTGAAGCTAGGCTGAGTTTTATGCAAGTTTTGCAAAAGGAAAGCTTCATCCAGTTTAATGGTTTTTGAGAATGAATGAGGCTTAGACAAGTAACATTTCCATTAGAGTTCACTGGTGCAGCTAAGAGAGGAGTGTAAATGCAGTGCCATAAATTATGCTGAGGGGTTACTGCTCTTCACAACAGAACTTTAATAAAACATTTGATGGTAGGAACATGAACCCAGAACTAATTATTTCTTTAACTGACTTATAGGTTGTTTGGTTATTGTGTGTGTTACATTATGACTTAGAAAAGCTGAATATTACTGTAATCATTTCAGATCCCTTAAAAGTTTTGCTCATTATGATCTCAGAATGGGAAACTGTTGGCTCAGGCACATGTCCTGGAAAATAAATTGTTTTCATTCTCTCTCCTTCCTCCCAGAAGTCTCTTTGCAGAACTTTTCTGCAGAGAGCAGTTTTTGCCCTTATTTGATGCTCAATAAAACCAGGATACATTTGCCACAGTCAGAATTCAGAGATGTTATTACTGCTGGGTATTGCTGTCCAGAGCTATTGCACTTGCTGCTTATAAGTTTTTTTGGGTAATTTGGAAGGCTGTGGTAGTGTTTTCTGACCTCTCTAACATGTCACTGATGTTCATTAATGTCTCTTTTTCCCTGTTCAAAGGGAGGAAATCTTTTCCATTTCTATCCTAAAGTGTGCTTAGGGGTATGTGGGGGTGGGTGTGGGTGTGCTGCTTATTCCCCCTGCTGAAATTAAGCTCGTGTTAAAGAATATTGGCAGGACTTTCCTTACCCATTGGTTGTGCACCTCAACAAGCAGCTGCACAAGAGATTTCAGTGTCACCGAGTTGAACAAGCACAGGCTTAAAAATTGTAGGTGGTTCAGTATAGTAAAGAGAGTAAAGAAAACGGCGACACCAAAATATCTTACCTTTTAGACAGCTAAAAAAAATGAGACAGAATCTGTTCTGCTTCATGTCCATGAATGTTTTGTTTTCCCAACTCTAAATGTTAATTTCTCTGTCTGGTGCCCCGTTCCAGCTGGATTATGTGGTGACCTGTGCTGTGTGCACACGCTCCGATGGAGGAGATATTCATATTCACAAGAAGAAATCTCAGGTGAGCTTCCCCTTTTATTGCTTTGGATCAGAGGTTGGTATCCAGTATTACCTTAATCCTAAGAACTGCTCCAAAACTGGGACAGTGGTTCTCAGGCTGTGGTCTGACAGATTCATCCTCATGAAGCATCTAAAGTCTTTGTATAGTGACATTTCTTGCCAGTTATCTAGATGTGAGATCTAAATGTCCTTTATAGCCTCTCTCAAAGAGTTGTGAAAATCTCTGCATGCTTCAGGGTGTATATCTTTGCCTGCTGGATTTAGGGGAGAGAGGGGAGGTGCCAGAGGGAGAAAGGAATATTATGCCCAACTGTTCCCCAGTACAAAACTAAACCTGAAATTGTATGAGATCTGGATTATGAGGACCCTTCAGGGTAAGTTTCTAAATGGCAGACAGTTTACTGATTACCAATTTATATTTTTATTTTACAGGATTCTTAGTCTCTTAAATTGCTCATTCCTTTCATCTCCACACCATAGGCTTTTACCTTTTGTGTGCAGTTAATCCAGGGCTTGGCATAGTGGAAGAGACTGAATAACAAGCATAAAGGAGATAGGAACAAGAAACCCTAGGCTTCCCCACTCAATTTCAATTTGCAATGTAGATCTTGCAACAGCTTCTGCTAGTTAGCAGAAATTCTTCTTTTAAAAGGCTCCTGTTGCATTTAAATGCTGTTTCTCCCAGGTGATTCTATTCCCTTAGTTCTTGCAGCTGCTTGCACAGCTTAAATAAACCAATGCTCTTTAGTTTTTAATTATGTTTAACCACTTTGCCTACAAACAGAACTAGCAATGCTGGTTATTGTCTCTGTGATTTACATTGATTAAGCACGATTTTTTTCATTAGGTGCTGTTGAGATGCCACATTGCACTGCTGATTTAAGCCTGTTATTTCTCATTGCTTTTTTCTCTGTTGACTAGTCCAAATTTCACCCCAAGTTAACTTCTGCAAATGTTTTTCAGAAAAATCTGTAACTACTATTTGCAGATTTGAAAACTAGGAAGGAGGTGATGAGGGATAAGCCCTTACTGCATGTGAGCAGTATGTAGAATGAAGAGGAAGTTTTTTGTTCCTCCTTTCTAAAGGCTCCTACTGTGAGACTGCTTATAAATTGTTGTCTTCCCTTTTCCACATTAAACTCACCAGCACATACCAGAAACATTTCAGCATCATCATGTTGATCTATAAAAAGAGCAAAGGCAATTCCATATTCTGTGAAAGCAGGTTTGCAATGGGGCATTTCATTGTCACATCCACTGTTGAGGCTGTTGGTTTTAAATGAGGAAAATGCAGCTGGTTTGGATCTGCATTTCTGCTCTGATGGTTCTTGCTTTAGAAAATGTGTCTTCTGCCCATGTGCAGCCAGATGTTGTTGGCCTAAGATTTACTGCCCTACTTGAGACCTCTGACAAATCTACTCTGCTCACACAAGTGAGTGCTTTTGGCATGAAGCCAGTAAGAAAAAGGCTGACCTTTATTTTGCAAACTGCTGGCTTGACAATAAGCTCTCCACATGCTGTACTTTTCTCAGGTGTGCCCGACCTGGAGGTGAATTTGGGAGGATGTTTTGTTGTTCACCAGCTGGCGTGAGAGCGAGTATGCCTGGAAAAAGTCCTTGTTTCAGACATTAGTGCAAGTAGCATTTTTGAGGAGTCTGATTGCTTCCTAATGATGTTTCTGGTCTTGAGGAAACCTTTCTTTTTAATTCTATTCAGTGTGCATAAAGGCTGCATAAGTACAAATAAGGAAAAGCAACCCTGTCATGAATATCTTATACCCTGTCCTTAATTTTGTTTTGTGTTGAACAGTTTGTAGCAGGAATGTCATGAGCTTGACAGCCTGGTCAGATCCATTGCTTTCAGCATGTTCACAGTGGGCTAAGGTTTGACAGGTTTCTTCAATATAAGGCTTTGTTTGTAAACAAATGTGGAAGCAAAGAAAGCTGCTTGGTATGAATTGCTTCTCCCTCCTTACCTGTTCATTAATCTTTTTGGAATTATAAAATCTAAAGCCTTTAGCTATTTAAACAAAGTCACTAAAGGAGTTCAGGAACTGCTTGAGAGGGAGAAATGTGCAAATAGTGATAGGGAAAGAAACAGAAGCACAAGATGCATTTGAGGAAACCAAGTGCTTGTCCTCCTGTGAGCCATTGTCTTGGTTTTGTCACCAAAACTGTGAGAAAAGCAAAAACACTTGAAAAACCTTTTTAGTGTTAGGGAATCAAAGCATTACTTTATTCTGGCCAGGATGTTGCTCTGGACAGGATGTGCAACAGAAATCATTTCACCCACACATTGCCTGGGTTGTGCAGAGAAAATCATTCCATCACACATAATTTTTAGTAGATTTTTCGCATGCTTACACAGTCAAAACCCATATAAATTCATTGGTTCAATGTTCATTGGTCACACCTCACACGGTTCTTAGTATTTGGTTTCCTATTAATTTTCAATCACTTCACCTTATTTGTTAATTAGGTTCTCATTTTTCATTCTCTTATCTCTCTTTTCCCAGACCAGGTGTCTCCTGCCAGGGGTGCTGTTTGGAGTTGCTGTTCATAAATGGTCATTATCTTTTGTGTATCTTCTCAGCTACTCCCAGTCTGTTGAGATTTTCAGCTCATCAGGCCTCGAGTCATAAAACAGTCCTCTCAAAAGAGACTTCAATCCCCTTCCCACTGGGGCAAAGGCAAACAAAACTCCTGCCTAAAGTTATATTAAATATTTTTAAACTTGGTATCATTTCTGGCAGTTTGAGACAGTCTAAAGAGGTGGGCGCTCTGAAATAAGTAACCTCCCCCCTGGTTCCAACCAATCCCTTTCCCCCAATAAGGAATGAAATACAAGTAGATTTAAGTGAAAAAAATAACATTTTATTATCAAATGGACACCAAGAGTCAGGTGGAAAAGTAAATAACTACTAGATACCAAACTGTTATAACTCAAAACCCCATGGGAGCAAGGAGAGACCCAAAATGCCAGAAACACCTGTTCCCAAAATGGCGCCTGCCGGAGGCAGCCCTGTGGCCAAGGGACAAAGGGAAGATGGCGTCGCACTGTTCCCTTCCAAGAGGGCGCCTCCCAGGTGACCCTTTGTCCCCAGGAACAAAGTGACAAGATGGTGGCAACCCCTAGCAGGGAGGCAGGAGCCCACAGAGCAGTTCTGGGGGCAGATGGAAACCCGCTGGCCTGTGTGGGGTGGGGGGTGGGGTCCGGTCTGTGGGCACGGGCACAGGCTGGCCCGGCCCCAGGAACTCACTCACTTTTTTTCTCCCTCGCTTTTTTTGTCGCTGCAGGGAGAGTTTGCAAAGTTCACTTTGAAACAGTTTCTAGTTGCAAAGTGCAATTTCTACAAGTAGCTACAGTTGCAAACCCGAAGCTGCCACGAAAGAGACTCTCCATAGTCTTCTCTCCCTGAATGGCTTGAGACTGGAGTGAGGGATTTGCCTGTGGAAAATCCCTGTGGAATTTGCCCCCAGACAGCCCGATATTGCTAACTGCAGTCTCCCCTAGACATGGGAAAAATAAAACAAAATGAAGAGAGAAAGAAAAACAGGAAGGAAAGTCTTTGCCTGAACAAAGACCAAGTAGCCTGCGAAGTGAATACTACGCAGCCAAGAGCCTGGAAACTGCCCCCGCGCTGATTTCTAAAATGCCCACGATAGCACACCCCACACACAAGGGCTGCAGCTGTAGGGTTGTAGAGATACATAACAGTCTTTGGGTGCAAGTAGATATGGAATAAAGTAACATTATGAATCACCCCAGGACAGCCACCCTACCCTTACTGAGGGAGGTTGATCTTAGTGTGGTATGAAGTAAACAACAACCAATTAAAGATGTTGGCTCAGCTGCTTCATGGTAACTTTCTTGCACTGTGGCATTTTACTTTGCAGTGCATTGCAGCAACTTAAAGGCACCTGAAAGTGGTGATGAAATACCACAATGGTGTACTGTAATATGGTGAGAGGTCAGGTGCACACAGGGACATCTACTGTGAAGCAATGAGTTCTTGACTACTAGCTTGTGAAAACCAAGGATTTCTCAAGTGCCACTATTGCAAAACTGGCTTTAGTCAGAAACCAGCTCAGCTGTGCTTGCAGGATGTCCAGCATCTCTAGTGTAAGTGAGCAGTGCCAGCCTGAGGTGCTTTGTAATTACTTGCCTTGTGTTTGGTTTGTCTGTTCCCAAGCACATTTAACTGAAGTGATATTTTTTTCTGCATCTTTCTCAGCAAGTGTTTGCGTCTCCGAGCAAACACCCGATGGACAGTAAAGGAGAGGAGTCAAAGATCAGCTACCCCAATATATTCTTCATGATTGACAGTTTTGAGGAGGTGAGTTCCTTGTTGCAGCAGCAAGGTTTTGTCCTATTCTAGTCTTATGTCCTGATTAGCTGTTTTCTTGTACCTTTTGAACAAATGTTCTTGGCCAGTTGAGAATTGTCTTCTTCTGGCTCTTAGTTTATTTTTATTTAACCTTCCTCTCTCTTTAATGTTTGAAATCTGATCTTAAAGCTGGATTTTGGCATCAGTGGTGATGATGGGCTAAAGCATGACAGGCTGATGTGAGAGCTGCTCATCTCAACAAGTGATTTGCAGTGTGCATTGCCTGCACTCTTTTTTTGAAAGGCTGGAATGGAATATTCTGCTCTCTTTCAATTTATATTGAAACTTCCTTGAGCATAAGGACAGCCATGAGAATCTGAATGTATTTTGGTTTGAACAACTTTGCATCAAAGTGTTTCATCTTGCATCTTTGGCAGGTTTTCAGTGACATGACTGTGGGAGAAGGAGAAATGGTCTGTGTGGAGCTAGTGGCCAGTGATAAAAGCAACACTTTCCAAGGGGTGATTTTCCAGGGGTCCATCCGCTATGAAGCACTCAAGAAGGTCTATGACAACAGGGTAAGGAGCTTCTGAAAGGCAATGTCCTTTGCAGCAATGGTGCTCTGACTAGATTTTCTTTGTGGCTCAGGCTGCCAGCTTTTTGTCCTGTTAGATCATCTACATCATAGTCCGTCTTTTTTGACTTTAAAAGTTAGCTGAAAGCTACTGGTTTTGGCTCAGATAACTGAGGGTATTCAGACTGGGAAATATTCCTCTGCTGTTTGCCAGAAGGAGGGAAGGTAGGGATACGTAGTCAAGAGCGTGACACAGGAATGGACCTGAACAACAACTCTTGGAGCCCCTTCATTTTCTTGAAAAGTCATAGATATTTCTGTATTCAGAGAAGGTTTGATTTCATGGGAGATTTTAAACTCTGGTAACTACCTTGTGATAAAGTGTATTTTTCTTCATTGTATTTTGCGTTCATGGAAGTTTTCAAAAGACCCCTGTAGTCTTACTGCCACTGAGAGAAGCTTTCTTTGCTTTCTGCAGAAACTTAAATTACCAGCCCTTTCACCTTCAGATTGAGTACTTAGTGCTGAAATCAAGAGTCAATAAACTTCTCAAATGGTTTATTATGAAGACAATCCTGAGAGATTATTAGAAACAAAGAAATTCTCACAATATCTTCTGTGTCTCTAAATTTCTCTTTGTTTCTACCCTTATCAGGAGAGGTCCTGAATAATTTCCCTTCTCTGTATTTTAAATGTGAGCCATTACATTCCTCCAGCAGGTTTCTGAGAGAACATGAAACAAAAGTTGTTTCTCTCCCACCATCATCTTGTGGCCTTACACCATCAGCAGCTGGGTTATTTTAATAAGTGGGAATGCAGAATCACTGAAGACAACATAAAAAGAAAGCCTTGTAGTGGAAAGCTAAGATTTGATGTGGTAAAGTCACCTCATAGCCTAGGAATGTCTTGACTGACCACACAGCTACTTGACATTATTTTGTTAGATGAAGTAAAATTGTTAATTCTTCAAATATTTCATTACGGCCAGAGACAAAACTCAAAAGTTTACCATTCTTTTTACAGAATAGGAGTAATCTTTATGCTTTTGAAGATTACTTGATTTCAGTTGTTTCAGGGAAGGTTTAGATTGAATACTACCAAAAATTCCTTTACTGGAAGAGCTGTCAGGCTGCCTAGGGAAGTAGTGGAGTCCTCAGCCCTTGAAATATTTAACACATGTGTAGATGTGACACTTAAGGACATTATTTAGTGGTGGGGTTGGCAGTGTTTGGTTAATGATTGGACTTAAGGATCTTAAAGGTTGTTTCTAACCTAAATTATTCTAGGATTCTCTAGTTCTCAGTACAATACAAGCTGATGAGCACATTGGTCTTTTCATAAACTGATGAAAAATGCAATAAATCACTTAAACTTATGGATAAAAGCTGAAGAATTAAGGCATCATTTTCACTTAGCAAAACCTTGACTGCTTTCATATTGGTCTGTTCCTTTTTTCAGTTCTCAATTCAATTTTCAGTTCAGTTGTGCTGATGGGAATTGAGCCCCTGTGTTTGCTGAGGGGATTTCAAGCTGTCAGGGTGTCTTGGTGACAGTGCAGGTTAGTTTGTGCATGGGGCTGGTTCCTTATATTTTGGCCTTGACAGTGTGGACATAAAAATGTCAGGAAGGACTTGGCACAAAGCAGTGACCCAGTTGTGGGGTGTGCATTACTGGTTTGAGGCATCTTGTGTGCATGTCTGTTGTTTTTTGGACTCCAATGAGTGCCCCAGCACAGGCTGCCATGAGCTGTGCACTGCCTGCCTGTGCTCTCATGTGCCACAGTGTGTGGGCCTGGATAAAAACCTTCAGTTTTCTCTCAGTGTGCCGCTGTTAACTCTGCCTTTTGGGTGGCTGAAGGAGCTGGTTCTTCTCTGAACCTGTTTTTGTCTCTGTAAAATTACCTTCCTTTTGGAGATCACTTCAGATTGTGGCTTAAAATGTTTCTCAGGAATCATTATCCACTATGGTTTTGACTTTTTCTTAGATAACTGCTTTCAGACCATGTCATTTTCAAGTTGCAGAGCTGTTATTACACGTTTTTCTCTCCTGTCTTGATGCATTGTAGGTGAGTGTTGCAGCTAAGATGGCTCAAAGAATGTCTTTTGGCTTTTATAAGTACAACAACATGGAGTTTGTCCGAATGAAAGGACCACAGGGAAAAGGACATGCAGAGATGGCAGTGAGTAGAGTTTCCACTGGTGACACTTCACCGTATGGGACAGAGGAAGATTCAAATCCAGACTCCCCAGTGCATGAGAGAGTAAGTAGCAGACAGAAATACTCTCTTAAGGTGAAGCATGAACGTGCTTTGTTCCAAAGCCAGCAGGCAGGCTGAAGCTGGGCTTAACTCCCACCAAGGTTCTGCACTTAGGTTTGCCTGCGTGTAATTTGGTTGTACTCAGTATGAGATGAATTCTTCAAGACAGTTTCCCCCAAGCAGATGCTGAATACAGAGATGACTGGATGATTCATCCTTCTGGAGGAGTGTTTTGTTGAAACAACAGCAATCTTGATGCCAGGGAAACCAGTGATTCTGCCTGTTTTCTATACAAAAAGTAGATTCCGCTCCTGTGCGAAATGGGATTTACCTAGAAACGTGGGATTTCTGTATTCTACAGGTTGCTTGCTAAAGCTCACAGCAAGTGGTGCTTTTAGGTTTTGCCACTGAGGAATACTGCCAGCACAAAGCCTGTGTAATGCTAAAGCAAAGATCATGGATCCAGATGCAGCATCGTATTCACATATGCTTAATTTTAGTGCAAGTGCAGTAAAATGCCAATAGAACCAGACCACAGATGCTGATTTGGCCTTAATTCAATCCTGAGCCTTATTTTCCATTGAGACATTTTACCTGGTTAATGGGAATTAGGCAGCATGTCTTTAAAATACCTGCACAGACCCGGGCTGGGTCAGTACCTGATGGAGCCTAGCATGGTTTTCTGGGTAGTGCAGCTAACCTGCATCATTTAAAGATCTGCAGAATGGCTTCTGGAGGTCTCCATGCAGCCAGGGTGGTTTATTTCTGACTTGGTAAAAGGCAACATGAGCTACCAGCACAGAACTCATTAACTGGATATTCTTGCTCTCTATTACAGAAACACAGCCTGAAGAAATCAGGCCTGAGGGACAGCAAGATCTTTTGTCTCCAAGGCTTCCAGTGTCAGCTGGAAAATGTCAAATTAGATTTGATAATGTGTTACCACTGCTTTTTGCTAATGGTTTTAATGCTACTATGTCTGTTTCTGGTTCCCTCTACAGTGTGATATGAAATGACTCCCAAATTAAAAACAGAGAAAAGCACAAATTAGAAATGAAGTGTGCTGGGAAGAGGATCAGTTGGGTGTTACAATGCCCTTCTTTAATTTTTTTTAACATTGGTGATAGAGGACAACATGGAGTGTTTCTGCACTCAACCTGGCTTGGCTGCCATCATCACTCCATGTCACCTCCCTCTGCATTTCTTTGGACAGATATGAGCAGTGCCAGCTCAGGGAGAGTTATGGGATTGTTAAATTGACTGTGTGAAGAAGGAAGGACAAGATAAAAGTTACTCACATCCATTAGCAAAGCAGTTATCCCTTTGAAATGAAACTATTAAAATACTGCAATCAAAGCCAGTGCATCACAGTTTCAGTTCTCTCCAAAACAGGTGTACTTGGCTTTAATTGTAGTTTACTCAATGGACACTGCTGCTCTGAAGGAAAGGTGTCTCCATAGTTTTGTCCCTAAGTTGAGTTTCACCACAGACAGTTCCATCCCTGAATTTGTTCATCACTTGGACTAACCAAATCTTCTGAGGCACCACAGCTTCATTTTCTCCTTCCAGTATGGAAACATGACACACAGAAAAGAGAACATTGACTTCACTTCTGCCTCAGTGTGCTGGGCTCAGGAATTTGTGACCCTCCTCCCCAGGGACACTGACCTTCCACAGAGATCCCACAGAATGGGAAACTGCCTCGTGGATACCAAAGAAATGAAGATGCACATTTTGAGTGTGTTCAATACAGTACATTCTTAGCATATTAAGTCTCCTGTTTTTTCAACATGGAAAAATAAGATTGACATTCTTGGTTCCTAAATTACTAATTTTGTGCTGTTATGGCTGTAAATCCTTGTTAAAAGTGATCATCTGAAAAGAGAGGTTTTCCATAATTCATGTAACACTTGAGGGTTGTGATATATCAAAATATTTTTCCCTTGATGAGCATCTTGAGCTGATTGTTCAGTTTAAATTCTCTAGCCACTTTGATAAAATGGAGCTAGATACCAGTCATCATTCTGATTTTAACACATGTGATTGCCTTGTGGCACATGGAGGGAAAACCAAGACTTTCTCCAGCATTTCTTTTATTTCCCTTTCAGGTGACTTCTTTCAGCACACCACCAACCCCAGAACGTAACAACCGCCCATCCTTCTTCTCCCCATCCCTCAAGAGAAAAGTGCCCCGAAATCGAATTGCTGAGATGAAAAAATCTCATTCAGCAAACGACAGTGAGGAGTTCTTCAGAGATGATGATGGTGGAGGTGAGAGAAGTACTGACAGCTAAACAGACTTGTCTGGAGAGGGCACAGAGCTGTGGAAAGGGATCCCAGTGCAGGGTTTTCAAGAAGGTTTGCGGGGTGAAAAAACAAGAGCTCCACATACAGCCAGTGCCTCTCTGAAAATGAGATTTTTCACAGGCTTAAGCATGTCTTTGAAGGCTGGAGCCCACAACTCCTGAATGTGTTAAAGCTTATTTTTTTTTATATGGACCCATTTGAGAGAAACTGGAGCAGCTGAGATCCTCCCCCTTTCCCAGATGCCACAGTCTCTGAGGGCACTTCTCCAGGTATAGTGGGGTAGGGCATGTTCTCAGCAACAAGTTCTTTGAATTCTGATTTGATTCTGATGCCTGGAGGTTACCCAGGATGGAACAGAGTTCAGGGTGTTTCTCTGGCAGCCATCATGGCTCCTGCAGTGCCTGCTCAGGGTTGTCTTGCAGGGTCTGATCCTAAAGTTTTTAATGATAATGATGGACATCCTTCTTATTTTCATATCCTTTTCCTTCTAATATATTTATGGAAGTAAACAAATCCTAAGTTTTTCAGATATATATTGTATAGCAGTCATATGAAATACCAAGAAATGGTTTCTGAGTGTTTTGACGTTATTGTTCCTCATCTGAAAAATAAAAAGAAGAATATTTTAACAGCTTATGCTAGGAAGCTTAATTTAATCAAAGATGAGTTTTGTACATGGAATTGTAACTAAATTGCTAATGTTTTTTTTACAAATTTCAGAAACCTGAGTGTTCTACCAGTGCTCCTCAGGAGCTGCAGTGGTGGAACTCTTATTTTGGCATGAAACAGCCAAATGCAGACGCAGAAGATGCAGAGATAGGAGCAGAGATTTGGGTGCATGTTGGCTTTGTGTGTGGAGGAACAGATGTGGATTGTGTAAAGAGCAGCAGTGTCCTTGGTACAGCCAGTGCTGCTGCAGAGTTTTCCCAGTGCAGACAGACCTGTGGTGAACAGGAGCAGCCCATCAAGGCCCACTTTAGTGGCTTTGCTGTGTGCAAGCATGATACAGCAGGAGGGTTGTGCTTCTTGCAGCTTCCAGAGTCAGCTCCTTCTGCCCTGATCACCACGGTGTTCCTGGCAGAGGGGTCATGCATGGGAAGATGTAATAGACAGCTTGACTATACACATCTATAAGGAAGGAGAGAAAGATTTTCACAGTTTTTTCCCTGCCACATAGCTATGCATCTTTCTAGAGTAGCTGCCACCATGTATTCTCCTCTTTGGATCAGGATCTGATTTTAGTCCCAGAGAGCTTGGATCACTCTGGTTCAGAATTGATATGCTGACTTGAACATCTGATTTTAGCACTGTGAGACAGGACTGAATTTTACAGCGCAATAGATCAAAGATTTAAAAACACTCCAAAAATGCAGCACACAGCTGTGGGAGAGACCTACACCTATAAAAAACTCCTCTGGCCTACAGGAGACTCAGTAACTTTTTTTAGAAGTTACTTGGGGACATCTAAACTAATTGTGAGAACAGTGGCTCAGCTGAAGGTATGGCTCAGGGTGTGCGTGGAGCTGTGCAGGAAACTGAGGTAATGTTGAATCTCCTCATGTCTGCAAAATGGCAACTTTCTTCAAAATAAACAATTTCTATCTTGTGTCCCTGGTGAATTTCTGGATGAGTAAGTCCTTAATTTTAGGGCTATTCTATGATTTTGTGTATGAGGGAAGGCTGAGTTAGTGTTCTGCTGGTGCAGTGTGGTAACACAAGCCCTCTCCTGTCTGTCTGTTGTTTTCAGCTGCTGCTGCTACCACCATTTATTAACTTCAGCGTAAATGGTGAACTCTGTGCTGGGCAAGGTCTGTCTGGTTTTAAAAAAGGAGTTGTGTCCTGCACGTGATTTGTCTCCAAACAATGAACAGGAGGCTTTCCTCTTTTTCTGGGTTTCAGAAGTGTTGCAGTAAAGTACAATGCCCTGAGACTTGCTGTCTCTTCCTGCCTTTACAGAGCTGCACAACGCGACAAATCTCCGGTCACGGTCCCTGTCGGGAACAGGACGCTCGCTGGTGGGCTCCTGGCTGAAGCTGAACAGAACAGATGAAAACTTTCTACTCTATGCACACTTAACATACATCACCTTGCCATTGCATCGAATTTTAACAGGTAAATTTTGACATGCATTTGATATGCACAGCCTACCGTGTTGAGGGATTCTGCTATTAAGACAGAGGAACAAGTATTTCTCTGTAGTGCTGTTGTAAATACGAACTGATTTCAATTTAGAAGAAATGACAGATTCCAGTAAAAAATCAGTCATTTGTAATTAAGGATGGATTTTGAATAATGTTTCAGCAAAATACACAATTATTCCTTATGATTATTCCTTGTGATCATTGTAGTCTTATCACAAGTTAGCTGGAGTTACCAAGCTTACTCACTCTCTAAAGCACAGGCATTTTGGAATTCACAGAAGATGTATTGTTTCTGCTGGCATTTAATAACTGCTCAAGAGAGTGGCACAAATGCCTGCATGCTCAAATACTGGCTTTGAGCTTGAACATCCTTTCTGAGTCTTAATTTGTTGAACATACTCTTGCAGGAATTGGGGTATATATTGAGATACACAGAAACAGGGCATGAAATTCCTGAGCTATAAGGCAGAATTTTCATCTGCAGTTTTTCCCTACCCACATTTGTTTTAGCTGGACATGTGGTGTAGGCCCTGTTTCCAAGGCCTTTTTTTAATCAATGTATTTATGCCAGTGGCAGCTTTCCAGGTAGCAGGAGCATTACATGTGGGCAGAGTGAAGTGGGAAAGGTGCTCATTTCCCTTGGGTAGTTCAGGGAAACCTGTACTAAACCTGTACTAAAATGCCAGTGATAGTGATAAAAGTACTTGTTAATATGTCTTGAGTTTATTGATAACACTTCGCTCTGACCCTTCTGTCCATGTTGGATAATCACACTTCTGTCACCTTCTCCTCATATGTCAGATGATCCAGTTCTTTAGTCATCTCTCTGGCACTCCTTCCACTATGTTTAATTCTTCACAGCTGTGGCTGGAGCCCTCTGGAGCTGGGGATCAACTTTTGCTTATGTCATCCTCTTTGTGCAGTTGTATTTGATCAGCCTTTTAATTGTGCTCCCTTTTCCAATATTTCTTGTTCTTTATGTAGCCTTAGAAAGGACATCACAGCCCAATTTCCAGATATTTCTGCCTACTGCCCTGCCATGTTGGTTTTACTGCCTATATTTAGAAAGATTCCCATGATTACAACAGAAGTTTTAAGGTTCATATTCTGTCCCACTGGGACAATATGGAGTTGAGGAGCCAAAAAGATGAATGTTTTTTTATGGCAGCTTTTTGAGTGCAGAAATGTAGATTTTGGGCTATAGAATGAATGAAAGAGTTGAATTATTTGTACCCCCAGAAGTCTCCTTAAGGGACTTGGGGATGTTGCATTTGTCCCTTCAAGAATGGGAAACCTCTTGGCATCTCTTGTTAATGGCACTTACTCTTGTTTCCCTGGAAAATATTGCCACTCCCTGGCTAATATATGTTGCTTCATCCCAGTATAAATGATAGTAGATCAGCTGTCCTTTCCACATGATGGGATATATATTTGCAGTTTGCCATCTTTCAGTTCCTCCCAGCTGCATCCTGGTGAGCTCAGATTTTACCAGGCAAAGCCGTGTACTCGTCATGTTTTAGATTCCTGGTGGGCTGTGCCACAGTCCACGCTTATATCTCCAATTCTTCATGCTTCCTGGCACTGTGGCTGCTTTCAGGAGTCTCTTCAATTGGTTGTGTCTCTTTTTTTTTTTCTCTCCCCTGCCCAGATATCCTGGAAGTGCGGCAGAAACCAATCCTGATGACATAGCAGAGAGCGGGCACTGCCTTGGAGCCTTGTTGCCAAGTGCCTATCCACAGCGGTTTTCCGTGCTAACACTACCATCTAGTGTCAGGAACATAGACCTCCGCAGGAAAAAGGGAAGTCCAGGAATACCAGCCGATCAAAAGTGCCTCTTTCTTCCTTCCTCTGCTGTCACACACCGAATGCCCACATCACTGGAGTGTTTCTGACTGGAAGAGGACTTTTCAGCAAGATGAAATGAGAAGGGGCTGCATTTAAACTGAGTCAACACTTTATGGACAGTTTCCTACTGTGTTTACTTTATAACTAAGAAGCCAACAACATGTACAGAATGTGCTAAACTTTATATTCTTTGGGAGAAGCATTCTAAGAATTTCATAACGATGTGCTGTTGGACATCCCTCCACAGACTCTGGCCATTCCCTCTCCTCGTCTGATCAGCCGTGTGCGAGCGTGTGTGTGTGTGTGTGTGGAGAAAAAGATACATTGCTGGTTTGGTATGTGCAGCAGGTCAGGTCAGAGCTTAAAAGAGGCTGAAAATGTTCCCATTTTTCATGTGTTAGTGTTAGGACAGGTGAACTCTGCTGACAGATTTCTGTGTCTACCAAAGAACAGCAACATTTTCATCCTCAAGAGCTGGCTGAGAGAATGAGCCAGTGAAAAGAAGGCTAAAATGTGCTGCTATAGTAAAGCTGAGGTTCATCTCCAGTACTAATGCTGCTTATCTTTCTCTCAGCTGAGTCAATACCAGTTTGAGTCTAAAGTGAAAAAACAAGAGACTGTAATCGGTCTCCAAAGGCCTAAAACCTTACCAGTAACTCATCCTCCTGCATGCACTGGACTTGAGAGTTTGTAGTCATCCTTGTGGTACCCTTTGTAGCTAAGGAGGCCATGGGAGCTGCTTTATGGTCAGGCAGCTTGCCCAGATTTTCCATCTGTGGTTGTTACATGCTGAAGCACAGGGAGCTTTCTTGAAATACAAAAGATGGAAACATAATTCTGTTCTGAAAAGTGACTAAAAATTGCATTGTGGGAGGTCTGAAAATGGTGTGTCAGGAGCTCTCAGGAAAACAGCCTTATGTTTACACATGAAGTTCAGCTCTCTCTAAAGAGCAAAACTGCTGTCCTTGGCATTTGAAAACAAAATGATTGAATGCCGAGGTTACAGTGCTCTGGCTGACTTTTTTGATGAGAGCCAGTACATACTTGGGTCCATTTAGGACCACACAGCAGTGGGAGGGGTGGCGTGTCCCTTGGGGCACGTGAGACTCCTGTGCACGCACAAAGGGAGAGCGAAGATGCCATTTCTGTCACTTTTCAGACTCTGAGCACCTAAAGCTGATGCCGTGGCATGTGCTCTGAGCCTGGACCTTTGTGTCCCTCATACCTGGTCTTTCCCAAGTGCTTTGTTGTTACTCTCACAGTAGTATCTAAATGATTTAACCTCTCAAATAGGACTTTCTGGTTTTTTTCCTCAGGCTAGATTCCCTGAAATAGCTCCACTTCAGCATAAAGGCAGACCAAATTTGTCCTTCAGCCCAACCTGCTGACTCCAGCATGGTAAGGAGGTCTGTCTGTATTTGAGGCCAGGCCTGGAAGCTGTCACCTTAGCACAGCATGGCAGCCTTTCTTACACTGGAAGCATGAGAGTATGACAGGGACAGCTGACCAGTTTTCAATTGGCTTCAAATGTGTTGCAAGGCATTAGAAAAATGTTCCCTTTGTCATTACCAGCACACCCACTATTCATGCTGCAACCTTGAATGTTGCCTGTGGTCTACATGGATGTGAGGGTGTTTCCTCCATCTAACCTGGTTGCCCCAAGCTTTCTCCCTGAGCCCAGGGAGGGGTGGAGTCCTCACTCAGCAGCTGAAGTGCCCTCTCAAAGAACTTGCCAGGCAGCCTGGGTGGGTAGCTGAGATCCCCCAGGTAGTGTGCCTGGCATCAGTCGGTACAAATATTCTCTCTTTGCCCATGCTGAGAATTAAACCACTCCTCAGCTAGAAAACAAGCCTCTCAATGTGCTCCTTACTCTGCACTTTCATACTGCTGGACTGGGCAAATCAGTGCTTGGTTTTCCTTCAAATGTTCATTGCAGAGGGAAGGGAGAGAGGGTTCACATTTGTACTAATCGTGACATTTGATACCTTTCAGTCAGGCAGCCAGAGGAACAATGTAAAAAGGAAGTGTATCCAGATAGGACCCTCAGTGGTAGGTGCCTGAACACCTCTCTGTGGACAGGAATTTGTAATGCTCCCTTGATGTTGTTTATTATGTTTAGGTGGCTTAACTTTGTGTGATTTGAAAGACTGAGAAAATCTTGCTGTGTAAGATTTCAAAGCAAATGAGGAATGATTCTAAGCTAGTGCATTAGTTTAAAGGCAGTGCTATGGAAGGTGCAGTTTAGATCCTACATCTGTGTTTCAGGAGGTATCACCTTCTTTGTTACATGTATGTGGTTGGATTTTGATGTCTAGTGTTTGAAGGGCTGTAATGTCCTAAAAAAAAGTAAATTAATTTCTTGTATCTTGCTAGTGGGATATGCTGTAGGTACATTGAAGACTCACCTTTTCTAGTAGAAAAGGATTATAAGTATGCCCTCATGGACATCCATGGAAAACAGAGGTGAAAAAGTCTACTGAATGTCAATAGTGCTTTTTGGAAGCAAAGATGTGCTAGATTCTCAGTTATTCCTTCTTTAAACAACTGTCTTGGACTTCTTATGTATAGCCAGTGGTTCCCACTTTTTCTTATCAAATTCCACATTTTGTTCTGCTTTTAAACAAACCCTGAAAATGATATTTGGTTGTCCTTGTGTGGACAAATTGACGGGGAATTTGATCAAAAAGTTTTGTTTGGGTCAGGATGGCACAGCTGGACCCTTAGCATGCTGTTGCACTACATCAAAAAAGAAAAGTGAATGTTTGTAAGAACCTCTGACCCTATTAATTTGGAGGGGGTTTAATTCTGTGTCTCCTCAGCAGTAAACTGGATTCAGGCCCTGTTGGCCAGTGAAGTCATTGCTGCAGAAGGAGCTGGTTTGTCCTGCAGTGCCATGGAGGCTCCTTGCCTGTCATTGTCTTAATGGCTGGAGCACAGTGGGTTTCATTAGTTATGCTGGTGTTTGAAGATGCAGCTCAGTTTACAAATTTGGGAAACTTTGCAGAACAGCTTGCTTGCTTTCTTTTTGGAATTCTGCCATACCTCATTGCTCAGTTAACCCCTTCCATCCTTCTGCCCATTCACTCCCTCTGGAGATCAAGGCTTTACCACTTGAGCTCTTCGTAGCTGTTGCATAATGACAGATGTCAAATACAAGAATGTGAATCTTTTCACCCACAACGAGTTTTTCACTGCTATTGATTTAACCAGTATGAAAAGTGGTTTTGTTTTTGTTGTTGTTGTTGTTTTTTAAGAAAGTTCTTAAATGAATTATTTTGTGCTAGCAGATTATTGCTCTGCCTTAGAGACTACCATGTATGTGAAATTATGTTCTCTTCCTGCCAGCCAGGACAAGGTGGATTCCAAATCTCCTTTTAAAAGAAGATGCTTTTAGAAACTCTGAGTCTTTCAGCTGTCTTGGCTAATCCAGTTTGTGTTGGTCCCTATTCCTTCTCTTTTTTATTCTCCTGGTCTTCATTGTTTACAAGGCTTGGGCATGTTGGGCTCTGGATTGCTGTCACTGTTTTTATAGTTTTCTATTTCTGGGCATGGTGTGCTTTCCAGAAAAGAGAATTGTTTGCACAGGTGGCTTTCCACAGTAATATGTTTTTTCCCAAAGTATGTTCATTATTTAGAAGTGAAGTCCTTGGCTCTGCAGCCAGATTTCTTCCAGCAGACCCTCATGTACAGAATCCCATCTGGTCACTGAAGTTCTGTATGGATGTGGAATCCAGGGAAATAGGCTACACTCTTAGACTATTGACCTGCTTCTTACCAGTCATTAATTTTTCCTTTTCAAGATGATTGCTTGTCCTGTATTTTGTAGTCTGAAGCTTCCATATTAAAGACAGATGTAAGATAAAATCTTCAGAAGTGCCTAAGCCCTGTTGTTACCCAGTGGGGTTTAAGAACAAATTTTTATTTAGGAAAATAATTATTAGTCTTAAATTCTATCTGTGTTGTATGTAGCAGTGTCAAGAAACGACAAGTTTATAGTTCTTGGATGAACAGTGTCTCTCATATGAATTCACCCTTTGTATTTGAAAGACTCTCACGGTTTCCAAAGGTCATGGCTGAAAGCTCTGGAAAGTGGATTTCCTGTGGTCACAGCAATCAGATGTCTGCAAATGCCTTACACATTCTGCAAGGTATGACTGCAAGTGTGTGGTGCTGGTGTGTAGAAATTCTGTGTCAAAAATAGGTACAGTAGAATCCAGTTAAAGGCATTGTGAAGTAAGTAGCTTTTACACTTTTAAACCTTAAACAAAAGAGTATTTACACCAGAATGTAGCTGTTTGGATACTTGGTCAAGCCTGCTAGCAGGTTGCAATGTTGAACGTTCTCTGTGTAAATATATAAATATTCTCAGCCTAATTTTATCAGCCTAACACATGTTGCATGGTTTGGGTTTTATTTGCCTCATCGAGCATTGGTGTTGCTTCAAAGGTGGTGGGTTGAAAATCGTGCTGGCACTGTACTGAGCCATTTGAACAAAGAGCAAGGAGAACGTTGTGCACCAAAAATAAAGTTGACTGTGCTTATGGCAGCAGTGAAGAAAGTGTTGGACTGCAGCAAATAAACAGACCTCTTTAACGACCATGAACTCTGTTAGTGGTGATTTCTCTCTGCTGTGCCTGGCGGTGTTGGAGTTTGGATGTATTCCTTCCTGGTGGCAGGCACCAGTGCTGGAATAGTGCTCCAGTTCATAGGCATTGCCAGATGGATGCTCATGTGGCAGAGTGGCCTCATGGCTCTTCCTTCTGATTGCACCTGTAGCAAAGCCCAGCTTCTGATTCTGCTGCGGAACCTCTGAGTCATCAGTCCCTCACAACCTGATGCTGGATAAGGGGGAAGAAGGTAAAAGTCACTGTAGTCCTCAATTTGTTTACAAAAGGTTTTTGTTCTTGCCTTTAGAACAGCCCTTCTAAACTGATCTGTGGTTTGTTCTGAACTTGATTATGTAGTCATGAATATTTATGTTTGTGCAGTGTATAATAGTGAGGACTGATGGCTGTAGTGGTTTCTTCCTGATTAATTCAGGAAGAACTTCAGTGCAAGTCTGTGCATTGTCACAAAAATGAGATTGCATTTAGATCTGCACTGCTAACACTGCCTTGAGTTGTGTGTACTGGCAGGGATCTGCCTTGACTTAAAGACTTAAAGGCTCTGAATTCTCCCTCTCCACTTGATCTTTGTGACTGACATTTCACAGTAGAAGAAAGTTTCAGGGGATTTGTCTGTCTAAATTAGTTAAACACTCCTTGAACAAATGTTACCAACTATGTCCATGAGTTGATGTGCTGAGGATTTAATTTCAAAGAATCTCAGACCAGGATGTTTTATGAATCCATGTGGTAGGTAACAACATTTATCCTAAAGCTATGTTTGGTAGCTCAGAGATGTGTGAGATACTTGGGAGAATTTAAACACAGAGCTTAAGGAGAATAGGATGTCTCCGTTCTTTACATGGATATTTGAGCAGATTGTTGGCAGTGTTGTTTTCTGACTGCTCATGCAACTAGGCAGGAATCTTAGCTGGCTGGGAAATACTAAAACATGGCTTTGAAACAAACTGTGGGGTTTTTGTTTGTTTGTTTGTTTGTTTGTTGCCTTGAATGCTTTAAGTTGAAAGGTTTCAGAAGCAGCCATAATGGAGAAGCATTATTTTAATCAGTACAAAAAGTAAAGAGCAGTAGAACCCCATGAGTGGTGGTAATAAACCTCCCCTGCTTGGTTAGTCATTCAAGAGTTTGGACAGGAAAAGGTTTGCTGGTTTTGGGTTTAGTTTTTAACCCAAATGCTGAGGGAAAAGAAGACTGCCATGCACATGTTTGAAAAGTTTTCCCAGCTTTACTGAATTAATTTTTTGAATATACTAAAAGACAAATATGGGATTAACAGTGTGGCAGTACATCTTGCTGTGTGGTGTCCCTGCTTTGACAGCCAAGTTAACTCATGTTCTTTTCTCCTGGAGTGTTGTATCCTGCCTGGCCCCACCTGGAGAGATCCTCCCAAGAAATGTCTTAATATTGCTTGGCACACACAAGTTTATCATCAAGGTCTGATTATACATAGTAAAATCACACTTTGGAGATTAAAGGAAAACTAGGCCTCTATGTTAGCAAATAGTTACTTGTGTACTCTTCTCAGAAGTGTGTTGTTCCTGAAACTTGTCATGAAGCTTTGCAGAAGGCAAAGGAGTAAAATGAAGGAAGAATATGGGTCTGATTTTCCATTAAGAGTGTAGTTGAGAATCTGGGAAGAGCTGATGCTCCTCAGTTAAGCAAACATTAAAATACATAAAGGAAAATACAAATTAATTCAAACTATGTCCCCAGGTTGGTTCCTCACAGAGGTAAGTATGAGATCTAGTGATTTCATTGCTGGAAATAAGTAATTTTTGCTTGGTTATGCCAGGAAACTCTTCCCCAAGACAAGCTAGTTGGCTTTTCCTAGTAGGGTTAATGTTGATTGAGGTGGTGGCATGAAAGCCAAGGTAGATGATCCACTCTTTTGTTCAGCCAAGACAGAAGGGTTTGTGTGCACAAACAGGATTCACTTATGTGAGGCACATGCCCTTCCACTGCAGAAGATAAAGCTGACCTGCCACACAGCTGTCCTTGGCCCTCCACACGCTGTGTACCTCATGGCACCTGCACAGAAAGAAGCATCTTTAGGCTAAACCACCTGGTTGGATCTTTAGGCTAAACCCCCTGGTCAGAACATGAGAGTGTGAGGGGGGGGAGAGGGTGGGGATGTGCCTGTTCAGCAAAGCAGATGCTGCTCCTGAGCAGTGTCAGCATTCTGCTGTTACATGGATGAACTGGAGATAATGACATAAATGTTTGAATAATAGGCGTGCGGATAGTTAAACTGCGTGTTCCCGAATTCACTTCAAAGAAACTGCTCAAAGGAAAATGGGAGTAAACAGTTTTAAACCCTTGTTGAAATGAATGGAGCTGGCTCTGAAATACCAAGTCTTCCTCAGCGGAGAGCACCTACACCGCCAAAAGGCTTTGTCTCGAAACTTTAGTTACTGCTGCACTGCCGTTTTCCCTGTTACGTGTTTACGTGATTCTGGTCCGCCTCCGGCAGTAGCCCGGTACCGCCCAGCCCCGCTGAGGCCGGCTCCGGGCCCCGCCTCACAGAGCCCGCTCCCGCCCGAGCCCGCCGTGCCCGGCATGGCGCCGCTGGCGGCCCCGCGCCTCTCCCCTCAGCCCGCGCGGGGCCCGGGGCGCTGAGGCGGGGCCAGGAACGGGACCGGCCGTTCTGCTTCGGCTCCCGTCGGTGCCGGCTGGGCGTGCCGAGCCGCTCGCCTCCGGTTTCTCCCTGGTTCTTCCTGGGGCTCCGCTCGCCATGGAGAAGTTTTCCCGCCTGCCCAGGTCCGAGGGCGGCGGCGGGACGGCGTGCGGTGGCTCCGGGAGTGGCGTGCTGCCGGGCAGGGTGCTGGCGGTGGGGCGGTACCAGGAATGGTACCAGGACTGAAGGTGATCCCCGAGGAGCCACTTGCCGAAGGTAAGAACGGGCCGGGGGCGGCGGGAGGGGCCGAAGCCGGGCCCGGCTGAGCTGCCTGGGCCGCTCCCTGCGCCGGGGGCTCGTTCGGGCGCTCGGAGTTCCCCGGCTCGCTGCCTTGGCTGAGTGAGGCGGGGTGAGGTGTCAGCGGCGCCTCTGCCAGCCTGCGCCTTGTGCTTTTGCCCCCTGTTCTGAAAGAAAAAACGCCGACAAACTAAAATTGCTGGTCTTCCTTGGTGTACGGCAGCAGATTGGTGTCGCGGTCACAGTGGAGGTGCAGCGCTGGCAGGTTCTGCTGTAGAGCCTCGCCTCGCTGCAGGGTGCTCGGCTTGTGCTTCGTGTCGTCGGACTTGCTCTGGGACCGAAGGAAGAGTTGTGTGAATTTTTATAGCCGTAGGGTTGGCTGGACTTTCTTAGCTGCGCTGCTTCGCTGGGTGCTGCCGTGGGACACCATCAGAAGAGCCGGTTTTGAGTTTTGCTCTGTGTGTGTGGAACAGCGTGGTGGTCATCTCCCGGAGCTGGTAATTGATGTGATGTGTAAAGTGCAATTCTCTTCCAGGTTACCGAGCTCAGGGCTAGTCCCGTATATTTCATAGTTATTGCACGTTTGCAACACGCTGCTTTGGATGTTGTGCGTAAAATAATTCATCTCTGTCACTTTCGTCCGTGGGTTGCTTAGACTGTGCTCAAGTATATTTATGCATAAGTGTAGTAGTAAACTTTCACTGATCATGGGCATTTCTTGGTGGAGATTTAAGATGTGGCCTTAAAAAGTGCATGCAGGTAATATTACTAATTGGGATGGAAGTGTGTAAGTGGCACGTTTTCATTGCTGTCTGGAAATGATTTTCATAGAGAAGTGGATTTGCTGGGCAGTGCTTAGAATGCGCTATTTTGTATTTGAGCTGTGAAGATGGTGTCAGGAATTAGCCAATGCATACCTGGTTGCCTAAAGTCTGGGTGGTCCTTGCTGGGAGCTACTTCCAAGTCGTGATGGTCTGACAGAAGGTCATAGCTTGGCAGGGCTGATGGCAAGATAGAGACTTTAAAAAAAGAAAAGACCATAGGGTCTTGAACAAGCTGAGGAGGTAACACCGAAAATGTATTTTCAGTGCCTAGGGTTGAACTGCGGGCTGGTATCGCCACCTGATGGCGAGAGCAGCACCTGGCTGAGGATTTGGGGGCTTTTTGCTGCTCTTCGCTGATGGTTTCTACCCAGCCGTGTCTTCTCGGGCTGCATGGAAACGGTTGTCAGGGAAACTTGAAATCTAGAGTTGTGTTTTGCATTTTGTCCTCCCGCAGTCAGAGAGAATTTCAAGGCTATAAAACTGATTAAAGAGCAGTTAAGAAGTGATTATTACCTTCTAATCATGAGTCTTTTGC
>VXBQ01008244.1:87056-152580 GCA_013400175.1 Phainopepla nitens | reverse complement strand
GGGAGATGGCGGCATGCCGAGCCGAGCGAGCTCGGGCTGAGCGGGGCAGCGCTGGGCCGGGCTGAGCCGGGGACGGGCGGGGGTCTCAAGCCCGGAGCCGCCCCTGCCCGCCGGAGCCGCCGCCGCCCCGTTCCCTCCCGGTACCGCGCTCCGTCCGGGCCGCCGCGGCCCCCGGTGCCACCGGTGCCGCGGCCTCGCCGGTGCCCCCGTCCCCTGAAACAAACAGCACGTGGGCGGCGGCGAGCCCGGCACCGAGCACCCCGGGGGCCGGAGCTCCGGGGCATCCCTCCTCCATCTCATCCTCCTGCCATCCCCGGCGGGATTTCGGGATCCCGGGGAACGCTTTGGGTCTGGTTCTGCCGAGGAGCTGAGAGCAGCCCTGAGATGCTCAAAAGCAGTGAGGTTTTAAAAGCAGATTGGCAGAGCAAACCGAGTTGTTGTTCTTGCCCCTCCCTTCTCCTAAATATTCTTGAAAAAGTTTAAAATGAGAAGAAGTACTGTGTTAGAAAGTATCCGAAGCGTGAGTGGAGTCTGTTCCAGTTTAGCAGGCAGGAAATATTCAGCAAACTGTTTGAGTGATGCCAAAATAACTGAAAGACAGTGGGATTCAGACAGTCTGGAGTGTTTTAGCAAACTGGGATAGCTGTAAATACAGGCTCTTATTTTGGTCTCTATAGGGGTTTGGGCTGGATAATAGGAAACACTGCTGGGCAATTGCAAACTTCCTCAGGGAATGGGCACAGCCCCGAGGCTGCCAGAGCTCCAGGAGAGTTTGGACACCACTCCAGGGATGCACAGGGTGGGATTGTTGGGGTGAATGTGCAGGGCTGGGAGTTGGACTGGATGATCCTTGTGGGTCCCTTCCACCTCAGGATATTCTGTGATTCTGTGATTCTACATCCACAGGTGGAAAGTTCTAGGTAGTTGTTTTTCTCCTCATATCCAGCCTAACCCTGCCCTGGCGCAGCTCCAGCCGTTCCTTTGGGTCCCATCCCTGCCACAGGGAGCAGGAATTGGAGCTGCAGCCCCTGGTGAGTGTCCTCCAGCTGAACAAACCCAGTGCCCTCAGCTGCTCCTCCTGAGGCCCCTCCAGACCCTTCTCCATCCTCGTGTCCCTCCTCTGGACACTCTCCATCAGCTCTGGATCTTCCTGGTGCTGTGGAGCCTGAGCCACCCCCAGCAGCAGGCAGCAGACGTGGGGTTTGTGAGGAGCCTTTCCCCGTGGGGTTTGTGAGGAGCCTTTCCACTGGGGTTTGTGAGGAGCCTTTCCTGCTGGGGTTTGTGAGGAGCCTTTCCACTGGGGTTTGTGAGGAGCCTTTCCCTGTGAGGTTTGTGAGGAGCCTTTCCTACAGAAGCTCTCGTGGTGTTTGGTGTGTGTGAGGCCGTTTTGGGCCAGGAATGAAGCAATGCCCAAAGATTAACCAGGAGGCAGGCTCAGGTGGGGCTGGCACTGTGTGTTAAAACAGCGTGGCCAGGGAGCCAGCGGGGCTCTTCAGAGCTGGGACCCTCTGGTGCAGGAGCCATCCCTTCTCTCCCGACCTGGAACTGCCCCCCGAGCCCTGGTACAGGTGAGCAGGCTGCTGATTTTTCTGTGGTCAGGAGAAGTGACTCAGTTTTAATTTGGTTTTACCTTTTTTTTGCTCCGTTGTTTTCTGTGTTTCTCCAGGCAGGGCTGTGAGGGCACAAATCCATTTCGTCACTTTAAAGTGAGTCACCTTGATCAGCAATGCCACAGCTCCCTGGACTTTAATCAGGAGACATTTGAATACAACTAGTTTTATTAATTTCATTTTACATGCCATATCAATATGGTAAAAGTGTTACTCTGATTCTTTGAAAGAGCCCACTGAAATACTGATGTTCTCTTCAGTTGTGGATTTGTCTTCGGAATGGGACGGTTTGGAGGAAATTAGGAAACTTTAATTTCCACCTGTCATTGCCCAAGTGTCGTGCCTGGGCATATTTTACAATATTGAAAGTGATTTTGAAGTGAAGCTATTATAAAACTTCTGAAGTCTGGTATTCTTACAAGTGCATTTCACTGTCAAGCCGAAGATGTGACTAATGGTAGCAGCAGAGCTGTGGGGGAGTGAAGTGGGGTTTGTTTTACCTCAGGCACTCTCTGGGTTTGGGTTGCAGAGTTTTCACTGCTGGTAGCATGGATCTGGGTGTTGAATGCCTGGATAGCTGCAGAGCTGGGAGCTGATTTCCCTGGGAGAAGGGAGCCCAGCAAGGCTCAGCCTGTCTAGATCCAGCTGTGCCTGAATGTATTTCTGCACGTGAGCAGGCTCGGTGCTGTTACCTGTCCCTACATCACCACAGCTCTCAGTTCATCCTTCCATGAACTGCAGCTTTTTCTCAGTCTCTGCAGAAGTTTCCTGTTGGACAGGCTGGTGGCAGCTGCAGAAGGGAGTGCAGGGGCTGTGCACAGCTGAGGATCAGGCTGATTTTGGGTTGTAGGGTCTCGTTCAGCATTATTGAGACAAGCAGTACATGTGCAGTGGTTTGTGGCACCCGAGCTTCTCTTGGTGCTCAGCTGAATCCGAGGTGCTTGTGTAAAATGGAACTGTGGCAGTTGCACTTCAGAGAGCCAATACAATATGCAGAAGTGCATAAATATACCCCTTTATTTGTATATATGATACACTCCTTTATTTATATATATATGCCATATATATGCCATATATATGCCATATATATAACATATATATGCCATATATATACCACATATATACCACATATATAACATACCCCCTTATTTGTATATATGTAACATACCATATATAAAATATACCTCTGTATGTGTATAGACAATACAAATATATCTATAAAATATACTTCTGTATGGGTCTAGATTATAAAAGTATTTATAAAATATGCCTCTATATGGGTGTAGATAATATAAATATATTTATAAAATATCACTTGATATGTGTATAGATAATGTAATATATTTTTGTGTATGTAATACACCTCTGTATTTATAAGTAATTCACCTCTATAGTTATATATATATATATAAAATTTCCCTTTATATTTCTATATATGCAATATGCCAGTGTACAGTGCCCAGCCTTGTGCATTGCTCTCACAGCACTGAAATCCAGAGGCTTTGGTGAGGACTCTCTGAGAAAGTCCCAGTGTAATTTAGCCCCAGACAATGCTGAAATGAAATGAAATGTGAACGAGGACTCTCGGTGTGCTGAGAGCAAACCAAGCTTATCACTCCAGCACCATGCTGATTGCACAACCCCAGCAGAACTCCTGGCTGTGGGACTGGGCTCCCAGGGCTTGGAAGTGCCTTGGGAGATGGGCCTGAGTGGGGTTTCGTGGATAACAACTGGGATTTTTGGAGCTGAATTGGACAAACAAGGTGTTGGAGTGAAGTTGTGTGAGCGTGGCAGTGCCTGGCTTTGGGTGCATGGATTCTCATGGAATATTTGAGTGAAACACTTCACTTCCTGTTCCTCTGCTTCCAAAAAAACAAAAAAAAATCCTTCAAACTTGCTTATTAATATATTAGTTATTGAAATTAGAAAAGGTTTTTCTTCAGTGAAGTGGGGTTGAAGTTAGTTTGGCTGCATCCCAACCTCATTGGCGCTGGTGATTGTGCCAACAGTAAATCTGTCTGGGTGAAAGTCTTCAGGAGTGATCCCATGCCAGGATAAATATCCTTGTAAATACTGTCTGCATCTTTGTATGCACAAACAAAATTGGATTTGTGCTGTCTGAGCACCTCAGGTAAAGAAATCTCCCTGTGTGGTTTAGCTTACACATCACAGGTGGGCAGGGAAACTTCCTGGTCGTGCTTCCCCTTCTTCTCATCTCTACCCTCAAAAAAGGGGGTTTTTAATGCTTTTAATGTCCACGTCAGACAGATATTTGTGCCTTTCCAGTTACAAAATGGTTAATGATGCCTCTGTCAAATGAAGTGCCCGTGGCCCCAGGGCAATTGGAGTTTGTGGGAGGAGTGATGTCAACACAGGATTTGATCTAAATAATTCAGCCAGGTACATTCATGGCAAAAGTGCATCAGCCAGTTGGATGAGTTTTTAGTTATCAGTTACTGATGGAAAGCAGGAGTGTGGTGTTTAGGGATTGCCCTGGCTATAAATGCTTGTCTGGGCCCTCATTCAAGGCCCCATCCTGTCCCATTTGTGCCACACCACAGCCAGGTTTTTGTGCCGCTCGTGCCCGTCCAGCTGATGGTGCTGCATCCTTGGTTGTGATTAGCAGGGCTGATGGGGTTTTCACTGGGATTTACCCCTTGGGATTCAGCTGGAACCAGCCAGCAGCTGCAGAAGGTGACAGGAAAGGTTTGACAGGAGTAGACAGTGCTGGCACAAGCAGTTGTTCCTTTTGGAACGCTCAGGTCTCTCGGAAGGTTCCAGAAGGATGAGCCAGCAGGAGGTGCCAGGGCTGGACTTGGCCACTGCAGGTTCAGCTCCTGGGTTAATCTGTACCTGCAGCAAGCCAGCCCGTCCCTGGTGTCCCTGTGGCTTTTTCAGGATGGTTTTGATGCTGTGAACAGGAGAACGCACGTGGAATATGCTTCATTGTAACCCTCATGCTTACTTCCTAATTCTTTTCTTTTCCAGTTCGTTTTGGAAGTGGCTGACTGCTCAGGTTGCACGGATATCAAGAGGTTAGTGCATCCCTCATTTCCTAATGAGGTGCTTCCAGCTGGGTGTAGTTGTCATGTAAGTGCAGCAGAGTCAGGCAGAGCAGGGGGTATCAAATGTTTGTTCCCCATCCCATCTCTGTGCTGTGAGGTGTTCTTTGTTTTCCACATCCCTCACGGTTCTTTCTCAGTTGAAATTTTTTTTGGTTTTATTTTTAAGGAAATGCTTTCATTCCCTGCTAGAATGCTGGACCAGACCCATCCTTGGAAGTGTCCAAGGCCAGGAGCAGCCTGGACTGGTGGCAGGTGTCCCTGCCCATAGCAGGGGTGGGATGAGATGGGATTTGAGGTCCCTTCCAACCCAGACCAGTCAGGGGTTCTCTGATCCTGTGATTTTTGATACTCGGAGTTCCCTGCCTTTGTCTATAAGTTTTGAGTCTGGTGTGTGGGGTTTTTTTGGTGTTTTTTTTTTTCCCTTTAAGTGACTCCTGTGGCTTTGTCTGAGTTGGGAGGCTCTGCAGCTTGTGAATCTCAGAGTCCCTGTGCAAACAGGGAGGTCAGTGGGTCCAGCTCTGACCTTTTAACACTGCATTTCCCATCAGTGAACCTTGCTTTGTCCTCCTCTTTGTCCTCCAAGGGCAGGTGCTGATCTCAGGTTTGCCTTTTTCCTTTCCTTTGCCCCTGGCAGCGTTGAGAGCCCAGTTTGGGGGAGCCATGGAGGAGTCCTGTGAAGGCAGCCAAGCCCCGGACAGCGCTCACTCCCGCTTCACCATCGGCTCCGTGTCCGAGGACAACTCGGAGGATGAGACCAGCTCCCTGGTGAAGCTGGGCCTGCTGGAGGAGAAGGAGAGGTCTCTGTCCCCTGCCTCCGAGTGCTCCGATTCCCTCTCGGACCTGGGGCTCCCAAACACCCAGGATGCCCCGGCCAGCCACATGAGGTATGCATGAGGAGTTCTCCAGTCTTTTCACCCTGTCCGTTCCAAAGATCATCCAAAGGTTCAGCTTTTTAATCCAAAAGTTCAGCTTTTTAATCCAAAGGTTCAGCTTTGTACCCATGTTTGGCTTCAAATGTTTTTGTCGTGCCAGGACACACTCAGGAATTCTGTTTTTAAATGACCTCTTGTAGGTTTATCTGTATCAAACTCTTTGGTTTTCCTTTGGTGTTAGTGAAATATTTGTGCCTAAATTCCTTAAGCACCTTGCCTGTCTTGTCCTGGCTTTCAGAAAGTAGAAGTGTCTTCACTGAGGTATTTTAAAGTTTTCACTTGTGTGTTGTTTTTCTGGGTCCTGTTTATTGAGAGCAAGAACAATATTTGCTTGTTTTGTCTTTGCGTGGGATTTGCTGCTTTAAACGTGGCCGTGGTAGGATCAGTGGCTCCACACTGGAATGTTTTTGGTTTGGATAGGAAAAATTGTGATGGTTGCAGTAAAGGTTGGAGTCCTGCAATGTGGTGATAAACCAGAATTTAATGTGGTTGCTGCTGCCTGAGCTCAGGGCTGGTGTCAGGGCTGCCCCTGATTCTGTGTGGATGAGCCATGAGCTGGGCTTTTGATGTTGTGGTGATGGTGTTTCCTTGTCCAAAGGCCCCTTTATTTTTTAAATAAAATGCTGAATTGCATTCCAGTGTTGGGATGTGCCTGTTGGATTTTCCCCATTGTACTCTGGGCACTTTTCAGCTACAGATCAGTTTCTCAGTGCCTGGTCAGTCTCGCTTCACTCTCCCATGTATCCTTCATTTGTTTGCCATGTTCCAGGAGGTCTGCTCTTTCTGCCTGTGCCATCCCATTCCAGAAACACCCAGGACAGTGTGAATCCTGCTCCAGTTTTTACTGGACAATCCCTCACTGCCTTGGCCTTGTTGCTTTTGAAGGAATGCTTGATTCCAGAAAGGTTTCCTGACCAGTGGTAAATATCCACACAACCAGCCAGTCCTTGTTCTTGTGTTTTACAGGTTTCTTTGCTTGTGCAAGTTAAGGAAATGTAATCTCTGCTTTTTTTTTGGTGGTTCCCTTCCCACTTCAGGGGAACACAGAGTCCCAGGCTCCCAGGTTGGGGCAGAAGGGGGCCATGGGTCAGTGCTTGCCAGAGCTGTCGTGGTCAGGCTGCTGGGCATGTTCAGCCAGCTGGCACTTGCACAACTGATGCAAAACCTTAAAGCAAATTTACACAGGGTTACCTTTCCAGAGCCTGCCAGTTGCAATGATTTGGCAGCACAAAAGGTAATTTTGAAGCAGGAAACTGGAACTATATATATCTTAGGAACAGGAGGAATTGGATGAGCACCTAACCACAGATGTGTAAATGGACAATATCAGAGAAAGAAACTTCTAGGACAGTGCCTGGCACCAGAGAGCCTCAGTGCAATAGGTGTGCAACCTTGGGCACCTCTGTTGTAACCTGCTTACTTTGGCAGTCCCTTTGGGGAGCACTTGACTTTTGAGTTAAATTGGAGAGAAATGCCAATTCAAATAAAAAAAGTTCCAGCGTTATGGGCTGTTTTTCTAAGATAAACTCAGATGATTTGAAATACTTTTCAGGATGGTTGTCCCTTTCATCAGGAGATTTCTAAATCGTGTTTGCAGATGGAGAAACTGAGACAAAGACAACAGCAAAGACAAGTTCAACAACTTGCCTGGAGTCACTCTGTGACAGTCAGTTAATGGAGCAGAGGTGCTCTTGCTTGGCTTCCTTTTGGTGATCACAAAGGCACCACTCTATAGAGTGATAAGGGTAAATTCACAGGCAATTCACAGGCACCTTGTGTCACACTTTGACAGAAGGTGCAGGCCCAAGGGAGCACATCTTTTGGAAGAAGTTGCCAACAATCTTTCCATTTGCTGGTGATTTTCCCATAGGGTTAAAACAGAGGTGGTTCAGTGTTTGAGGGAGGGGCTTTGCTGCAGAGCAATTCTCCGGGAGCAATTATGATTAAAAAGCAGGATTTACTCAGCTGCCAGAGGGTTTGTGAGGGCACCTTATTGATCTGGTGAAGTGTTTGTGCTGTTGCAGGGACAGGTTGTGCCCTGTGGGCTCTCCTGCCCCTGGAGATCCAGGGACACTCTTCAGCTGTGCCAGCTGGCTGCTGCTCTGCAGGCTTGAGAAAGCCACGCTCTGAGAATGAACTCTAAATTGCTGTGTGGATCATCAGCACCCAAAAACTGGCGTGTGGGGACAGTAACCACACCGACTTAGTGTTCAGGGGGTCTTTGTTGCATTTTGCACCTTTAAATAATAAAACCAAGCCTGCCATTTTTTTTTCTGTTTTCTGCCTGTGTTGTCTCTGAGTTCAAAAGTTTCCATCAGTGCTTCCAACCAGTCCTGCTGGGATACAGTTTTCCTTGTAGTGAGCTGTTACAGAGTTGCTGTGCTCCTTTCTGGAGTTTTAGTGGCAGATTAAGTAACTCCTCCATAAATGCCACTTGGAAATTACTTTGGACCCACCTGTTTTGTTTAAATAAATATTAATTTATTGTTTAATAAATTGTTGTTGGTTATTGCTAAATTTAATTTCTAGCTTCCGAGACGGTATCTCGTATCAAATTCTTGTTTAAAATAGAACAAAACCTGGATGTCTTCTGATATCTGTACATCAGGGCTCTGGTTTCATAAGCAGTGACATGACATGGGTGCACAGAGTCACCTGACAATCCACTTGCATCAGCTGAAAGCCAAATTTTTGGATGGAGTTCAGCTGTTACCTCATATGAAGCCCACAGAGTTTAGCTCGTGGCTCCTAACACTGGTTGGACTTTTCAGTGTATTGTCTCAATAAATCATGGAGATGCTTAAGCAGAACTAATCATCTGCTAAAGGAAATTTGGACAAATGCCTCAATTTTAGCCTGGACAGAGGTGGCTGAGCTTGCCCAGCCTGGCACTGGGACAAGGTGCCTGCTTAGAAACCAGCCCCAGAGTGACTGCACAGAGTCCTGAACTCAATGAAAGATCCTTTTGAGCCTCTTCTGAATCTAAAAAAATTCCTTTCCAGCGCAGCAGTTTGTGGCTGAGGGGTTGCTCTGTGGATCCTGTGACATTGTTGGTGCTGCTGTGGTTTCAGCCCAGCTGTGGGCAGGGAGGTACAGATGTGCTGTGGGGTCTGTGGGGTCTGTGGGGCTGGGTTTCTCCTCTGCTGCACGCAGTCCTTGCTGTTCCAGGCTGTCTGCATTTTTTGGTGTCTCCTGTGCTCTGTCTGTGCTGTCAGTGGTGTTGGAGGTTCTGTGTGGGGTGATTTGTGTGGAAGGAACACCTTCCTCTATCCCAGCCTGGCTGTGGAAGCTTCCAGGGATGGGGCAGCCACAAGTTCTCTGAGCAGCCTGTGCCAAGCCCCCACTGCCCTCACGGGGAAGAATTGCTGCCTTATTTCTAATCTAAACCTGCCCTTCTTCATCTTAAAGCCATGAACTTCATCACCTGGAGTGAAAAGTTGATTTCCTCCTCTCTCTGTTGTAAGAAAAGGAGGTGGTTTGGACTCGTGGCCGTGCCTGGTTGTACTGGTAACGTGGGAATTGCAGCTCTTCCCTTCCCTGAAAGCTACTCTGCTTCCTCACAAACACACTGTGTACCTCTGCATGCCTCTCAGAAGCTCTGTTCTTATTATGGTGTTCTTTTACTCCCTTTAACTTCAGTTAGCAGGGGAAATGTCCTCTCTGAGTTCAGTCATTTGTTGGGAGATTTTGCAGAGATTCCCTGGCTGAGCTACCACAGTGTGACAGCATCTCCCACGTGCTCACTTACCTGATCCTTCTAACTGAAAGATAACCAGTCTCTTACTTTGGGTAAATTTAGTGTGAGACTCTCTCCCCCTAGCTTCTAAGTCTGGTTATTAAAAGGTCCATTCTTGTGGTCCTGCAGATCAGATCTGTTCAACTTGAACTTTGCCCAAGAGCATGGGGAGGGCTCCTTGCCAGGGACTCCAGTTCTGCTCCACTCTCTGGGGCAGAGCTATCTTGTGCATTTGTTGTTGTTGTTGTTGTTCACTTTTAGCTTGGTGCCAGGGCTTGATCTGGAGAGTGTTGGGCTGTTTGCTGCTCCAGGAATGTGTGGAATTTTACACTTCATGAGGATGTAAAATTAAAGCTCTTTTGGTGCTTTGTAGGTTTAGGAACTGTAGTATGGATATTAATTTGATTTAAGCGTGGCTGTTTATTTGGTTTGATGTTTGGATTCAGTGGATATTTTGAGTGTCAGCATGTTGCTTTTGCATTTGCAAGGAAGCTCAGTGATTTGGGCTGTGTGTCCTGGGAATGGTCCCGTTCCAAATGCATGTGGCATGGCAGATAAACAGCCAGGTGTGTGGCTAGGGAAAGGAACTTCTGGCAAACTGTTGGCACTTGGTTATTTGGGAGGAACCTGGCCACTTGTACCCATTTGGGCTCTATGAAAATTCCTGCTTTAGGCTAAAGACCTGCCTGGAGTGATGCTGGAATTCTGTGTTAGCCTGGAACGGAAGTTATTTACCAGGCAGTGCAGAGAGGCCTGGCTTTGTTCTGTGCTGCATCCTTTATTTAATTTCCTGAAATCCTCAGGCTCAATTCCTTGTCAGAGCTGAGTCAAGTTTCATTTGTTTTGACCTCTAGGTGAAGCCCTGGTTTTGACAGTGTCTGTGTTCAAGCCAATTCTGGCTCTTTAAAACATGGGCAGAACCATCTTTGACAGAATGCAGATTGCTGCCTCCAGTGCCTGTTGCCTGGGGCGTAGGGAACCATTTATTCCAGCTGTGGAATTCTGCATCCCTTGCTGGACAGCGTTTCTGCTTGTTCCTTCCCTCTGCCTTCCTGTGAAATCTGATGCGAGGGCAGAGCTAAAACTGGAGCAGATCTTAGGGAGGCTTCAGCTGCCTGAGTCTTATCACCCGGGTCCAATATGTGTCCTCATCACATTTACAAAACACAGAGCCCAGATGGAAGGGGAGAGCTGCCCTTTCCACACCCTTCCCAGGCCAGATCCAGGGGGAAACAATCCCCAGTCCCTTCTCTGGGGAGTCTGTGTGTGTGTGTGTGTGTGTGTGTGTGTGCTGCAGTCTGCTCCAGGCTGCCTTCCACACCAGCAGCTCATGCATCCCTGCCTCTGGAATCCACAGAGACGTCACCCAGAGCCCCTGGCATGTGGCAGTGCTGGGATCAGTGGCAGCTCCTGGCTGGGATGTGCCTCAGGTACGTGTCCCTGAGGAATGGTTGCACCTGGGAGGCTGCAGGAGAGGAGCAGGCTCAGCCCTTCCCTCTGTCTGCCCGCGCCGAGGAGGGGCTGGATTCCGCGGGGCAGCGGGGTTTGGGGAGCTCTGCGTGCAGGAAATGAGCTCTGTGGGGCCTGTGTGTGTGGGCTGGGCAGCCCTGCATCACTGACACATCCTTGTGCAGCTTGTTTCTGTGGGGATGCTGCAGCAAACCGTGGCCATTGATTTCTCAGCAGCGAATTCGGCTGGCAGAGTATTTTTAACCAATGCTGAAGCTGCTGCTCTGGGTGTGCTCCTCCAGCAGCAAATCGTGGCCATTTCTCTCCCAGCAGTGGATTCAGCTGCTGGAAGGCACAGGGAACATGTGTAGATTTGTTTCCTTGCAGCCACGATAGGCAGAATCTGTTTGGGTTGGGGGCTGCAGGTGGGGTTTTTGGGAGTGAATTAAATGGGGAATTTGTGAGGTACCTGATGATTGGGCAGTTTGAGATGCTTTTCCAAGAGGAATAAAGGCTGGCAAGTGAAAGGCATTGAGTTCTGGGGTAGATACATCATGTTGGGGTGTTCCTGTTGGTTCAGCTCTGTTCTCTCTCAGATCCCTTGGCTCTGGTGAGGTTTGTGTGCAGAGTGAGGCTGCCCTCACTCCACAGTGTGTCACTGTCCCTGTTCCCTGCTGGTCCCTGGATGTGCCTGGAACTGGCAGCACGTGGCACTGCTACTGCCCCTCACTGTGCCACCGTGTCCCCTGTCCTGGCCTCAGCCCCCTGGCCCTGCTGGGAGGTTACCTCCTGTCACCACCTTAACGTGGCACTTCTCCCCTGGATGCTTGTTCCTTTTTTGAGTGAACCCCTCCTGGCTGGCTGCATTTTGGCATTCTGTGCCCCAAATCAAAGCTGTGCTGCCTGACTATGGCCCTCCACCAGGACAGACCCAAATATCCCCAGATTTAAAAATTTCCAGCTGCTGTCCGTAGTTCCAGTCCAGATTTTACCATCAGGGCACTGCTGCAGTCACTGCCCTTCCTTTTCCTGCTTCTACCCCCAAATTTGCAATTTATACCTTTGTGTGTGCAGGGCTGGGAGTTGGACTTTGATGATCCATGTGGGTCCCTTCCATCTCAGGACTGAAGTGAAGTGTCCAGGGTCTCCCAGCTCCCAGGCTGGTGTCCAGTTTGATCTGCCAGCTCTGTGTCTGTTTGCCTGCTCAAGCTGCCTCTGATTCTGAGAGGAATCTCTCTGCAGCCCTGGAAACGCTGTCCCTGTCACCTCCCCAGCCCTGCTGAAAATCCCATATTAAATCCTACAAGTGGACCGAGTTCCTGGGGTCACAGGGCCCGCACCTGGGGGTGTGCTCACCTACTCCTGGGGCTGCTGCTTGTTCCCTGGGGCTGCTGCTGCTGCTTCCCTGGGGCTGCTGCTGCTCGTTCCCTGGGGCTGCTGCTGCTCGTTCCCTGGGGCTGCTGCTGCTCGTTCCCTGGGGCTGCTGCTGCTCGTTCCCTGGGGCTGCTGCTGCTCGTTCCCTGGGGCTGCTGCTGCTCGTTCCCTGGGGCTGCTGCTGCTCGTTCCCTGGGGCTGCTGCTGCTCGTTCCCTGGGGCTGCTGCTGCTCGTTCCCTGGGGCTGCTGCTGCTCGTTCCCTGGGGCTGCTGCTGCTCGTTCCCTGGGGCTGCTGCTGCTCGTTCCCTGGGGCTGCTGCTGCTCGTTCCCTGGGGCTGCTGCTGCTCGTTCCCTGGGGCTGCTGCTGCTCGTTCCCTGGGGCTNAGCAGCCGCCGTGCAAAGCTCCTTACGTAACCTGTGGCTGCTCCTCTCCCTCCTCTGCCGATCAGCTGAGTGCCGAGAGGGAGGCTGGTCCCCTCTGCTGCGTCACCGAGGGTGACACGGCCGTGGGGGGAGCCAGGGACAAAGGTTAGGGGATTTGGAAGTGCCGCTGCTGGCGGGAGGAACCGCGCGAGGCTCTTTGCAGCCTCTCCTCGAGCTGCAGTTGGCAAAATTTAAAAGCTGCAGCTGCGGAGGGGAGCCGTGAGCAAGCCTGGAATCCATCAATTCCTGCCCTCAGACAGCATGGAGGATTCTGCAGAGCAGGGGCAGGAGATGAGGTACCACATGCTGCAAAGGTAAGGATACAGATCTGCCCGTGTGCCCCTGCCTGGGCTCTGTGCTGGAGATGCTCACGGAGCCGTTGGTGTTCATTTTATCCTCCGGAGCCTCACAGAGCCCGTGGGCTCTCCGTGCATGCAGCCTGTGACAAACATGCCAGGGTGCAGCTCAGCTGGGGGATCAGGGCTGTTCAAGTTGGAGGTTCTGCACAGCTTCTACCCCTTGTAAGGGTAGAAAAGCGTTTTGAAAATTCCTCCCATCACAAAACATGGCAGTTGTGAGCAGGTGATTATAGGGATGACAGTTACTAACTCAGCATTTATTCTGTTTTGTTTAGAGCTCTGTGCTTTCTTCCTTTCTGTCCAGCTTCAACCTCATCTTATCCTGCAAAAAAAACAAAACAACCCAACTCCTCTATTTTGATTACAATGTGCAGCCTGTGATTATTGATAAATAAACTTAATGTTCTTGGCATGCTCACAAATCAGACTGTAGTTGTTTATGTCCAAGTGTTTGTTGCATCCTGGATGATGAACCTCAGGCTCTGTTGACATTTTGCCTGTAGCAGTATCTTTGTGTCTAGTAATTTCTTGGTGGATCAGTTCATATTTAAATATGTTCACAAAGTGGGATTTTTATCTCTTCTTATTTTTGTTGAGACTGCTCTCAATAAACCTGTAATGCATTGACCTCTCTCACTCCTTGGACTGTGCTCCTTCCTTGCCACAAAGACTCTGACCCCCTTAATACACAAATTTAGTAGAAATTCAACCTTAAATACACATTTGCTCTCTTTCTTGCCTGTTGGCTCCTGTTCTTGTATTCCCAGGCTGAGTTCACAGGAGTGTGAGAACTTTTGCTCTCAGGGACACGTTCTAAGTTTGGTGACAATGTCTGGAAGTGCAGCTGACTGGAAGAAGGGGAAGTATGAGGAGATGAACCTGTGCACACAGAGCTTGTTCTTTGCCTTTTGCTGGCTGTTCTTCTCCGAGCTGGAGTTGGTCTGACCTAGCACAGCCATTTCTGTGTCCCAGAATGTCCCTGGCAGTGACAGTGTTGGTCTGTGGTGTTACTGCTGCTGGTGAGGTGTTCAGGAGGGTCTGTGTTCCATGTGGGTAAATCTTTGTGGGCCATGAGGTGTTTCTGAGGGAATGTGAGGGGAATCCGTGTGTTCCCTGTCAGGCTGTGGCCAGGCCCTGGGACAGCAGCTCATTGCAGCAGGGATGCTCTGGGCCTCCCTGGCCTTGGTTTCTGTGAAGGTAAAAGGAAATCTCTAGATGTGCCTTGGCTTCTCCTGGCGTTGGTTTTCCCTTTGTGCCCTCCCCCAGCAGTTCCAGTTGCTCTCTGCTGCATCCCATCCCATTCCCAATGGAATTACTCAATGGAGCAGCCCTTCAGCAGCTGATTAGGCCAGAGGTTCCATCCAGAGGGCCCCTGGGCACAGATCTGCCAGTGACCAGCACTGACCCCTTGGTGCTCCTGGGGCTTTCCAATCTCCATTCCTACAGAATGGGCAAGGGCTTCCCTGTGTTCCTGGGAAGGGAAGCTGTGAGGGAAAGCACAGTAGGTACAGTGAAAACAAGCAAAACCAAGTAAACTGTGGGGTGAGCAGAGAGATGAAGCTTCAGTGCCTGTGAAATAAAAAGTGTCTCGTTAATTCCCAGTCGTGCTGCGCCATGGCAGACACTGGGTGTGAGGAGCAGCTCTGTGCTCTTCCCTGGAATTCCCTCTCACAGACTCAGCTTTGTAAACTTCAGCAAATCAAAGCCAAAGGGTGACCTAGCCCTGTGTTCTTGCTGCTGTGGAAGCTGAAGCAGAAGGAGGGGAAGTGGCTGTGCCATTCCCACACAGAAGGGCTGTGGCAGGGCACGGGGCTGGGCTTGGCAGGCACAAAATTGGCTTTCAATGTTTGTAGTAGGAGGAACGTGATTAATTTGTCCTCTGGCTCTCAGAGCTTTTGAGGAAGATATTAAAGACTGGGTAGCAGAGAACTCTTGGAAAATGATTTCCATAGCCAATGTGAGTCTCTCATTTGCACCTGGAGATAAATTTGCTGTGCTTTCCAAGAGGATTTCCTTACAGAATCTGACCTTTGTAGCTTGTTTTGCCAAAGCCAGAAATCACTGTTGTTTCCAGTATGTCTAGGTGGATTGAAAGCAATCTGGTGGAGCTTTGTTGTTCTGTGTTGGGCAGCAACATACAGCAAACATAATTTTACCTATTTATCTTTTGGCATAGCTGGCATTTTCCCAGATAACCTGAAACTTTTGCGTGGAAATAACTGGAAAGTCGTTTAAAAGGAGTCATCCCTCTAAAACTGAGGAGCAGGCCGTGAGGGTCTGGAGGCAAGGAGAGATTCAGCTTGTCTGACTGGGGAATGTGGTCAAAGAGGACTTCCACGTGATGCTCATGCTTTCTTTTTCTGGTGTCCAGCTGCACTGACAGGTTGTTTCTGCCTCTGCCCGTTTCCTCAGGCCCAGCATGTCTGGCTTGCACCTTGTCAAGCAAGGCCGGGACAGGAAGAAGGTGGATGTGCAGCGAGATTTCACCGTGGCTTCTCCAGCAGAATTTGTTACTCGTTTTGGAGGGAATAAAGTTATTGAAAAGGTAACTCCCTGACCTTTTTTAGCAAATTTCAGCTCCTCTCTGGAGCTCTGATTTGTCTCTTTCTAAGGATATACGTTGCAGGTGTCAAATTGCTAATATTTCTGAGCTTGGAAGTTGTGCTTCTGGCTGGACTCATTGTGTTTCCTTTTTCTGTGTGATAAACAAACTTCTCATTATTTTAGCTTAAAGTGATAAGAAAAAAAGTGTGAGCGAGCCAGAGCACTTCTGCTGATACAGAAGGATATACAGACAGATAAAACAAAAGTAGACTGGAAAAACACTAAGAAATGTATTTAAAAAATACAAATTTAAAAATTTGATTTGAGTCTTTTTGCTTTTTAATCTAATTTAATTTAATTTTTTTAATTTAAGGAAACTGCACAGCCCAAAACTGGGCAAAGAGTCTGTGGGGGAAAAAAAAATCTTCTTTCATGATTATTAATTGTTTTGTGCTATTTAGACTCTATTTCATCCCAGTTTCTAATGCACCCAGGTCCTGATAGCAAATAATGGCATTGCAGCAGTGAAGTGCATGAGGTCCATCCGGCGCTGGTCCTACGAGATGTTCAGGAACGAGAGGGCCATCAGGTTCGTGGTCATGGTCACTCCTGAGGACCTGAAAGCCAATGCAGGTGAGCTGGGCAGCTGGGCAAGGGTCACAGCTTTCTCCTTGCACAGCCCTGGGGATGTGCATCAGTGGAATGTCCACCTGCTCTGTCAGTATTGGGGTGTTCTGGAGCAGGTCAGTGCTTCCTAGAGAGTCAGCCCTGGGAGGAGCAGCTGAGGGCGCTGGGAGGGCTCAGACTGGGGAAAAGGAGAATTTTAGAGCCTTTCCTGTTGTTAGATTTGCAGCCTAAATGGGACCTGCTCTGTGTTTGCAGAGTACATTAAAATGGCAGATCACTACGTGCCCGTCCCAGGAGGACCCAACAACAACAACTATGCAAACGTGGAGCTCATCCTGGATATTGCCAAGAGGATTCCGGTGCAGGTGAGAGGTGTCACAGACACTGAGCAATCTTCTCTCCTTCAACAAGGAGTTGTGCCCGGGGAGCAAGGCAGGACAAAGCAACTGGAGTTCCAAACCAAATTAGCACCCAAAGGCAACACGTGTGACAGTGCAGTGGCTGTCCCAGTATGAATATCTGCAGGAGAGGGAGGTTCCCTGCAGCCTGGCACTTCCCTACACCCAGCTCCTCCTCAGCAGGTTGCTGCAGCAGCCTGCTTGCACTTGTCTGCAAGGTGCAAGTCATCCTTTAAATTCAGCACACCCTGTAGCTCAGGGGCTGCTCGGTCTCAGGGTGTTCTGAGTCTCTTTTCCATGAGGAAAAGAAAGACTTGGAGTGTTTGCATGTTCACTTGCATGCTCACTTGCTTGTTTTATTCAAACAAAGAGGTAATTGTTTCTTTTCTCCTGCAGGCTGTGTGGGCTGGCTGGGGCCATGCATCAGAGAACCCCAAACTGCCAGAACTTCTCCACAAAAACGGGATTGCTTTCATGGGTGAGGAGATGGGCTGCTAATGTCTAGTCCTTGTTTGAAGGTGGGGAGGTTTAGGGAGATGGAAAATCCTGAGTCCAAGAGAGAGCCATGAGGAATGGTGTGCAGTGCAAGATGGACCATCTGTTCTGTACAGTAGTTCTTGTATGGAAGAAGGGGAAAGTTTTCCAAAATAGCCTTTAATGTTGAGATGAAAAATCAGAAAAGATCCTGTTAAATCAGATTGTCCCTGTTCTCATTTTAAAGAGGGTTCAGTTTTATGGGAAGATGGAGTTTTTCCTAGATCAGGCTTCTGGACATTTCCCTAGTGTCTGATACTCCTTGTATCTCTCATGCATTGCCTTTGCTCTTTGCAGGTCCTCCCAGCCAAGCCATGTGGGCCTTAGGAGACAAAATTGCTTCTTCCATTGTGGCTCAGACTGCTGGCATTCCAACTCTTCCTTGGAGTGGCAGTGGTAAGAAGGAAATTGTCCTGTGTTTATCAACATCATCCTAATAGATTTTTCCTTCAGCATGTCTAATTTTTAAGAAGCTCTGTGGTGAAATGTGTGTTCCAGGAGATGTTCCATCTGTTCAGGGGTTCCCATTTGTGCTGTTTGCCCACCACACCAGTGAGATGCCTTGGAAGCAGTGACTTTGGGGGTGGAATGAGCCTGGGGATGGTGGGAGAAGCTGAGTAGGACAGGGAGGAGGGATTGGGAGGAGAAGTGAGGAAACATGGAAGAGGTTGTTTCCTAGAGTGCAGTTGATGCTCACAGAGCTTGGAGACACCCAGAAGGTGTCCCTGCCCATGCCAGGGGGTTGGAACAAGATGATCTTTAAAGTCCCTTCCAACCCAAACCATCCCATGATTCTGTGTAGTTTTGGAACACATACACTGCTTCCGTGGAGGTTCCTCTGCAGTTTCAAAGCACTGTAAATAACAGCCTGCTTCTTGCAGATAAATGGAGGAGGATATAATGGATTGGCTAAAAATACTTGCTCCCCAGAAATCAGGAACGTCGGTTCACATTCTGCACCCTCCCTTTTCTAAGGGCTCCCAGCCTGGCTCCTCAGGCAGCTGTGACTGTGCCTTGTGTCACCCACGTCCCACAGGTGGCTTCTCACAGCCTGGCAGCACAAGGAGCTCACAGGGTGATGTCTGTGTTGCAGGTCTTCGAGTGGACTGGCAGGAGAATGACCTGCAGAAGCGCATCCTGAGCGTTCCTCCGGAGCTCTACGAGAAGGGCTACGTGAAGGACGCGGACGATGGGCTGCGGGTGGGTCAGGGCAGGGCTGGGGGGCCTCAGAGAGCTAGGCCTGAGCTTTCTCCTCATGGGAGCACGAGCTGGAGCCACACTGTGATGCCTGGAAAGGCTGACCTGGAAACAGAGACTGGGTAGAATAAAAGATAAAAGGGATTTATTGAAAGGATCCAGCCTGGGCAGTGCAGGAACCCCTTGGGGCTGCACCCAAGGCAAACCCACAGATGGGCACAAAATGGATCCTGGGCACGAGGCCTCACACTTTGATAGGTTTGGGTCCATCAGCAGATTGGAGTGAATTGTCCAATTCCAGCTCCAGGTGATGAAGCTCCATCCTCCTTGTTCCCTCTCTCCCTTCACTGCTGTTTCCACTCCTGGGCCTCAAATTTGTCCTTGGTCCCAAGATGGAAAGGAATCGTTTTGTCTCCCTATTCTGTGCAGAGACCTCACCAACCCTTCATATGAAACCCAGAACTACACATTAAACCAGCACAGAATCTGAAAAATATAAAAGCTAGAACTTAAAACATCAACTGCAGCCTCAGAGCTGACTCTTGGAAAGTGGGAAGTGATCATTCACAAATCTTAGGCCCCAGCCTGCACAGCTGGCTGAGGATTGGCAGGGAGAGGCAAAATATGGGACCAAGGTTGTGTGGCATTAAGAGCTGTCCTCTAGTTTTTGTTTAGTGCAGGAAGAAGGTGTTTTTAGTAAAAACCCACAACTACACACTTGACTTCATCTTTTGAGTTTCTCCTTGAGGAAGAATTTTAGAATAAGAAATATTCTTGCCACAAAAAAATTACAGGATTTGGAGTTTTCCTTTCTGAAGAGTGGGCTTGGGAAAGTGTGATTTTTCCATGTTACCCAGCTTCATGATTTTCTGTATTATACAAGCTCTTCTGTGAATTTGTAGATTTAATGGCATTGAAGCACTGACAAAAGATTTTGTGGTCACTTGAAGAGGTCAGAGTTCTCTGTAATCACAAAATCCCTGCTGAATTTTCCAGCTACAGGCACTCTCTCCGATGGGATGTTTGGTTTCTATCCCACTGGTTGCATAGTCAGATACAAAAGCTTGGATGTGAATCAGCAGGGAAATAATGATCTTTTCACTGCATTCTGCTGCCTTTTTGTCCTTACCCTGTTGTCCTGCCCATCTTGCCAGGCTGCTGAGGAGGTTGGCTACCCTGTCATGATCAAGGCTTCTGAAGGAGGAGGAGGAAAAGGAATCAGGAAAGTGAACAATGCAGATGACTTCCCCAGTCTGTTCAGACAGGTGACTTTCCCCTCTGTTCTGTGCTGCCTTGTTCTAAACGTTCAGCCTGGCTGTCTGTGAGACCTCAGGTCCAAAGGTCCATCTCACACAAGATGCCTGTTCATCCTGTCCCTGCTGTAGGTTCAGACTGAAGTGCCAGGCTCTCCCATCTTTGTGATGAGGCTGGCCAAGCAGTCCAGGCACCTGGAGGTGCAGATCCTGGCAGACCAGTATGGCAATGCCATCTCCCTCTTCGGCCGGGACTGCTCCGTGCAGCGCCGGCACCAGAAGATCATCGAGGAAGCTCCAGCCTCTATTGCAACCTCAGCAGTGTTTGAGCACATGGAACAGGTGAGAGTGGCTCTGCAGCTTCCCCTGCCCTGGCCAGGCTACAGAAACAGGCAGGACTTGGTGTTTTTATTTTACACCACCCAGAGTTTTGCAGTGTTGAATGTTTTAAAGGAGCAATAGAGGGTTGAGTGTCTCGAACTGCTTAGTGTGGGCAGTCACTCACATTTCCAAACTAAATCTCACCAACAGCTCCTTTCAAAAATAGGTGCCCCCCAAAAAGGGGAGGGAAATGTGTTTTAGATGTGTGTTACCATATTAAAAACAAGTTTCGGGAGTTGCAGGGATTGCCTAATGTTGAGTGTTGCAAATATTTGCTTCAAACTCTGCCTTCTGCAAATTGTAGATGAAATAAGTTGGAAATCAGAACTGTGCCACAGGCTTCTCTCTGAGCAGGTCTTGGGCCTGTTAAAAGTTTTGGAGTGTTTCAGAATGCCAGCAAAGATGTGAAGTGGGTTTGGTGGAGGAACAGAGAGAGCACAGGTAACTGGCAATGCAATATTCTTTTTTTTTTCCGTGTCCCAGTGTGCAGTGAAGCTCGCCAAGATGGTGGGATACGTGAGTGCAGGCACTGTGGAGTACCTGTACAGCCAGGATGGCAGCTTCTACTTCCTGGAGCTGAACCCACGCCTGCAGGTGGAGCATCCCTGCACTGAGATGGTGGCAGATGTCAACCTGCCAGCAGCACAGCTCCAGGTGAGCACAGGAAATGCAATTTCTCATCTTTCAGCGAGTTCAGCAATTGTTTGAAGTTCCCCAAAGCCACGAGGGGATCCCTCAGAGATCCTGTGGCTTGTCAGTCCCTTGTGTGTCCCCTCAAACTCCTGGCCCCCAACTTGCCTGCACTGGGTGGATGCCACAGTCCCCTCACATCTCATTGAGGCTCTGTATGATTTTCTACTTCTTTTTTGAACTGTGTCTATAAAAAAAACCCAACTAATGACCAGGGCGAGTGGGATTTTGCTCCATAAAGATGCAGCCAGCAGCTGGTTCTGCAGGTTACTCTCCCCACAGTTTATAATTGCAAAATTCCACAGTTTCCCATAACTAATTAGGGCCCTTCTGTCTCACTGGGACCTCAGTATATTTTTAACAGGCCTAATGCATGCCCTTCCTCAGCTGACCTGGCACTGTCAGCTTTCCCTGGAGCCTTTTAATCAGTCAATGGAAAATACTGGCTGGAGGGTTTAAGGTGGATATTACACTGAGCTGAGTTGTCCTGGGAAGTGTGAATGTTTGACTCTGCGAGGAGAAAAACTTAGTGGTGGGGTTTTGGAATTATTTTTTTTTTTTTGTTTCTCCTTAGATTGCCATGGGGATCCCCCTGCACAGGATCAAGGATATCCGGGTGATGTATGGAGTTTCTCCCTGGGGAGACACAACCATTGATTTTGAGAACTCAGCCCACGTGCCCAGTCCCCGTGGCCACGTCATCGCTGCCCGCATCACCAGTGAGAATCCTGACGAGGTGAGGCTCCAGCCCCTGTGCTTGCTGCTCTCTGGGGGCTCTACAGGGCCAGTCCCTGCTGCTGCTGCAAGTTTTGGCAGCAAATTTAAAAGATTCTTCCCTTACCTCACTTAGACTCTGGTTAGACACAGCCTGAACTTGTTATGCCACGCTGCAGCACAAAGAGGTGTTCTCAGAGCCTTCAGAACCCTAATTCTGGATTATTCACCTTTTCTTGAGGGCCTAGAGCAATGTGTGTCTGTCTGTCTTTGCAGGGGTTCAAGCCCAGCTCTGGCACAGTTCAGGAGCTGAATTTCCGCAGCAATAAGAACGTCTGGGGCTATTTCAGTGTGGCTGCTGCAGGAGGGCTCCATGAATTTGCTGACTCCCAGTTTGGGCACTGCTTCTCCTGGGGAGAGAACCGTGAAGAAGCCATCTCGTAAGTCAGAAATGTGGGAGGGTCTTGGGAATTGCTTGGGTTTGTCCTCTTTGATCCCAAGTGCCACAGGAGAACAGTGCTCCTTACTTCTGGGAGGTTCAGGAGAAATGTCCCTGTCTTTATCTTGTTTTCCATTCCGTGGTCAGGCTTCCCATCCTGTCTTGCTTTCCAATTCCACTGCGTTGCACCTACATTTCTACACTTCTTGGTTAATTTTCTTTCTTTTTCTTCCTTTCTGTTTCATCTCTGCCTTGTGTACCTGCTGCTGGGCTATGAGACAGCTACCACAGTGTGCAAGTCCCTCTTTAAAGCAGCCATGTGAAGGATTCTAACAGGAAGAACGTTGCTAACCTGACTTACCAATGCTTCAGGGTGGTTTGTGAACCATGGACTGTCCTCTGTGGTGTGGGATTCTAAAGCACCTGGTCCTAAGGCAGACCTGTCTGACCTGTCATCCACCTTTTTCATCCAGAGCCTTTCCCCAGTTCCACTTTGGGTGGGGTGGACACCGTGTCTGTCTGTCTGTCTGTCTGCTGTAGGCCCCTGACTCATGGTAGGGCCCTGAGTGATGATAACAGGGGGAAATCCTGATCCCACTGAGCTGCTGTTCACACCAGCAGCAGGGAAATCAATATTCTCCCATCCCCAAACATTCCTACAGGATCCTGCTCCAGTGCCTGCGCTCCTCTGCTCTGACCTTCAGGTGCTTTTCTGCCCTCAGCTGCCAGCTTGCATTAGGATGGGCTAGATAACAGGCCTTCTTTCCCCTTTCAGAAACATGGTGGTGGCTCTGAAGGAGCTGTCCATCCGAGGGGACTTCAGGACCACTGTGGAATACTTGATCAAGCTGCTGGAGACAGAGAGCTTCCAGCAGAACCGCATCGACACGGGCTGGCTGGACCGGCTCATCGCCGAGAAAGTGCAGGTGCAGCTGCTTCCCCTTGCAGGGGCACTCGTGGCAATGAGCAGGGGTGGTGCCTGCTGCTGCAAAAGGGTTTAGGAGTGGTGAATGTCCACTTAATGAATGAACATTTGCAGTGGCTTTACTTCTTACATATATCGAAATCCTAGGTTGTCCCTGTTGGGGAAAGTTGGTCTTAAAGTTGTCCAGAAAAGCATTGAGACCTGTGTTGTGTTTGGAATCTGGGACAGATGACAGTGGAAATGTTGTTGGAACCTGGAGATTTGATCCAGGCAGAAGAAAATGTAGTTTTAAGGAGTTACAGAAATAATGGCTTCTGTGTAGACTTCACATGGCCGCTACACTGACTTGATTTTAAAGAGAGTTGGCCATGAACCAAAAATAGAGCTGAGACTGCTGATTCTTCTAGCTGGGTGTTGAGATTGGGCTGAAGCTGGAGGAGGTGTGACTGTGTCTGTCCCCTTTTTTAGGCTGAGAGGCCTGACACCATCCTGGGGGTGGTGTGTGGGGCTCTGCACGTGGCTGACGTCAGCTTCCGAAACAGCGTCTCCAACTTCCTGCACTCCCTGGAAAGGTAAAAGTGCAAGCTGCTCTCTAGTAATTACTCCTGGTGTAAAAGTTGAAGTCCAGTCCAGGAGTGCTCAGGGCTTGTTATCTGTTACTGTTCCCTGGCCCCAGGGAGCTCTTTATCTACTGAGAAAACTGGCAGGTATCTGCATCTCCTCAAAATATCCCCTGCTGTCTGCACAGATTGCTTTGGTTTCTAGCAGGATCTCCAGGAAATGGCTCAGAAACACGGAGTTCTTTCTCTATGTGCTGCTAGGGCAGCTTTAGGGAGTCTTGAAACACCCAGGAGTGAGTGGAAAGGAGAGCAAAGCTGGCCTGTGTGGCTGGAGGGACTTTGTTTGACTTGATCAAACTGGTTCATGTCTCTCCTAAGAACAGACTCTATAAAAGCCAACTCCCATCTCCCTGCTAGTGTTTCCTAAAGCCTTGCATGCATCTCTGAAGCTCTTTGGACCCCTGGTAGTCATTTGGTGCCTCGTGGAGGATCAGATTTGTTTTGTACTTCCCTTTGCAGGGGTCAAGTCCTCCCTGCTCACACTCTGCTCAACACGGTGGACGTGGAGCTCATCTACGAGGGACGGAAGTACGTGCTGAAGGTACAGTGTGGGACCCACCCTCCTGCCTCTGGGCTGGACAGGGCCACTGTGCTGCTCTGGCCTCATCTTTGCACACATCTGTACAGGGAATTCTGTCTGAGCAGGGTTTATTTTCTCTGCTTTAGTGGGTGAAGAAATCAGCACAGCCTCCTCTACGATAGCCCCCCTCACACGCTCCACTGCAGTGTCTCTGTAAACATTTCAGCCTCTTGCTCTGAGTAGGGTGAAGACTACTTTGTTACAGGCAAAGACTACTACAGGTTGACCAAAACTTCCAGCTGATTTTTCTATGTAGGTCTACTCTGCTGGGGTTTTGACGCACCAATGTCAATTTGCAGCAATTTGCAGAATTTGCAGCAATTTTTCCCTGTAGTGTTGCTTTTTTGCTGCATGCAAAACCCCATGTTGCAAAACCAAACTATGAAAGTTAGGAAATGTTAGACTTAAGATTGACTGTGCAATCTTCATTAGCTTCCCTGGGCAAATTTGTGGTGGTGAAGTTTCTAATGACAAGACCATAGGCTGGTTTTCTGTACCTCTGCACCTCCCTGGGTTTATCTTTGATGAGGAATAGAGGCATTGAGCAGCAGCTGAAGTGTTCTTTAAAGCATTTTCCCAGCTTCAAATAGTAGCTCTGGGGCAGAGACTGGGATAAGATCCCTTTCTTCAGGGAGAGCACTTGTTGCTTTCCCTGTGGGACAATATCTCTTTCCCCCCCCCACTAAATTATCTCCTCCATTATGCAGTTCTAGTACAGGACTGTGACTTGTAAGTAGATGAGGGTGAGAAAATGGCCTGTGATTGCACAATCAAACCCCAAGCATCAGTGCAAAAGCATGAGAGGATTAAATCAACATTCATGGACAGCACTGGTTCTGGCATCTCTTGACTGCTGTGTCACAGAATCCCAGACTGGTTTGGGTTGGCCCTTTGTCTTTCTTGTGGACTCCCTTCAGGCACTGGAAGGCCACAATTAAATCACCCCAGAATTTCTCTTCTCCAGGCTGAGCAATCCCAATCCTCTCAGCCTTTCCTCCCAGGAGAGGTGCTCCATCCCTCTGATCAGCTTGGTGGCTTGCCTTTGTGACCCCAATTTTTTTCACACGGCATCAAACACCTCTCTTCCTCTTCATTAATCCCCACTACTGCAGCACTTGGAAAACTCAGTGTTGTGGCAGCCAGGACACTCAATGCTGTGTTCAATTCTCTGGATAATTCCCATTCCTGTGGGCTTGCAGGTGACCAGGCAGTCTCCCAATTCCTACGTGGTGATCATGAACAGCTCGTGCGTGGAAGTCGACGTGCATCGCCTGAGTGACGGGGGGCTGCTCCTCTCCTACGACGGCAGCAGCTACACCACCTACATGAAGGAAGAAGTGGACAGGTAGCAGCCTGTACAGCCTCATGTTTAGCCTTTACACAGCCAAAACAAGGTGCATTTGTAACTTCATGCTTCCCAAAAGATCGGCTGGGAGTGGAGTTCTCTCCTGGAAGGAGTTTACTAGGTGTACTGTGGGTGAGTTTTAAGACAGAACAGGTCTTGGGCTTCTGTTAGGAAAAGGATGTGGCTGTGCACCATGTGGAGTCCATATTCCTCTGCTTGGTCCTTAAAAGTGACTTTTGGGATTTTAAAAACCAAAAAAACACAGCCTGAAAGTCTTTAAAATTCTTGAAATTCCCTGGCTGCTTTAGAAATAAAGACAAGTTGTACTGTTTCAGTGCATCCCCTCAAAATTCTCTGCAAGGATCATAGCAGTAAGGGCAGTAAAGGGCATGCCCAGGTCTGGAATGTGAACTCTGCCCCCTCTGCTCTGTTATCTTCTGGGAAAGGTAATGGATCTGCTCAGGAGGACAAAGAATTTGAGTAACTTTCTGGGTTTGCATCTCTACCTCTCAGTTGGTTGAGGTGTTTTCCCTTAGTTTTGTTCCAAAGTAGAATAGGGAAAGGAGACTGGATTTTCCCTTTCCCATGCCTTCCCCAAGGAATTCTGTGGCACTGATGTGTCCTGTTGTTCCCTAGGTATCGCATCACCATTGGGAACAAGACCTGTGTGTTTGAGAAGGAGAATGATCCCTCCATCCTGCGCTCTCCTTCTGCTGGGAAGCTGATCCAGTATGTGGTGGAGGATGGGGGACACGTGTTTGCAGGCCAGTGCTTTGCAGAAATTGAGGTAAAACTCTCAAAGAACTGGTTGGGCTGCCCAGGAAAAAGCTCAAGGGGAGGGGTATTGGATGCTTTGGAACTGGGAGTTGAGCGTGAGGGATAATTCACGGTATTTCATTCACAAATTTTAACCTGAACTGCAGTGGGAATCATCAATGAGAGTGATGGGGTGGGGAAGAAATTACTTAACAGCTGTAATTTGAGTGGCAATGACTGTACACCAAGAGATAAGCACAATTTCTCAGCAGTGAGACCATGGTTATCACCTTCCTGGCATTCCAAGGGAAGGTGGGATCCATGTGTTACCCAGCTGTGGTGAAAAGGCCTTCTCCTTGTAGTACTGACACCAACTCAGAGCTACATGGCAGGATGAAGTAACAAACTTCATCCTGGATAGCTGATCATTTCTCAGGTCAATCCCATAAATTACTAAGTGTCTCTCCTCCCTTCTCCCTGGGAAGTTACTTAAGTCTTACCGAGGAGGAGGATGAGCAATTTCTGCATCACGATGAGGAAAGCACAGGGGGTTGTGTAGGAGTGTGTGGCTCAAAACAGATTTGAGGGAGGGGAAGGTGTGTGATGACAGAGGGGCAATTAAACCAGTTGGGGACAATGTGTAGGAGAAAAATATCAAGACAGAGATCCAGCTATTTTGTGTAAGTGCTTTTGCACTGCAACAGGTCATGGCTAAGAAGGCACCACCCACACAATCCCCTGTGGCTCCCAGTGGTGTAGAGCAGAGCAAGGGTAAAACCAAACTGGCTCCCCCATACCCAACCCTTGTTCTCCAAAGGCAACAGCTCTAGATCTCAGGAAGCATTTCTGTCTGGGAAGAGCTGTCTGAGAGCTCTAGAAAGTGATCCTGGTTCCCTCTGCTTGAAGTGAAAGTGTGGCTGTAGCCTTTGAGAAGAGCCTTTGAAATGCAGCAGAAAATTGTCTGCTCTGTTCTTTGTGCTGAGTGTGGGACCTTCCTGAGTCCCCTGTTGGTTCAGGCAGTGTGAGCAGTGACATTCCTGAAGTTCCTGCTGCACTGTTTTGTGGCCAATGATTTTGTTCTCCTGTTCACTTTAGTGTCTGGGTTTTGCTCCCAACATCTGTGCTTATAAGTTTTGGGAACACCTGAATGCCAGAGGGGCTCATGCAGGTCTGTCTGTGGTGGGACCTGCCTGCTGGCTCCCAAAACTAGAACCATTTTGGGGCACATGGAGCTGAGTCTGTAACCTGTTTTCCTTGCTACAGGTGATGAAAATGGTGATGACGATAACAGCAGGAGAATCAGGCTGCATCCACTATGTCAAACGCCCAGGGGCAGTCCTGGATCCAGGCTGTGTGATTGCCAAGCTCCAGCTGGATGATCCCAGCAGGGTTCAGCAGGTGAGGAGTTGCAGAAGGCACAGATTTTGTGGGGCTTTAATGTGGGTGTGGTGTCGAGAGTGGTACAAGATGGTCCACTGAAGCAGTTTCCCATTTGTGCATTGTACTGGAATTGTCACTTTACCCTTTATTTGTCTCAGATGAGGCCTGGGACTGAGATTTTTCTCTCTCTCTCTGATTCAGGCCAAACTTATCCACCATTCCTGCTCTCTGCTTTCCTCAGTACTATTGTGGGGATGTGTCTCTCAGCCAGGTGCATTCCCCACTCTGGGAGTCCTTGCAGGTTAAACCTTGGCTCCAGTAAGGGTAACTGGCTGTTCCCCGTGGCTGGTGGCCCACAGGAGGCTCAGTGAGGCTGTTCCTTGTTGCAGGCTGAGCTGCACACGGGGACCCTGCCCCAGATCCAGAGCACGGCGCTGCGGGGCGAGAAGCTCCATCGCATCTTCCACTACGTCCTGGACAACCTGGTCAACGTGATGAATGGCTACTGCCTGCCAGAGCCCTTCTTCAGCAGCAAGGTACTGGGGCCTCTTCTTCCAGAGCCAAAACACAGCCTTCTTGCAGCTCCAGGAAGGGTGGGGCAATTTTTCTGCCTCAGGGCAGCACCCATGAGATGGGATGTTGGACATCACCCCTCTCCTTTTTCCCCATCTTGTTTGTTCTGTTCTTCACTCTTGCCTTGTCTCTCTCTAGGTGAAGGGCTGGGTTGAGCGATTAATGAAGACCCTGAGGGATCCATCTTTGCCCCTGCTGGAACTTCAGGACATCATGACCAGCGTTTCTGGGCGGATACCACCCAATGTAGAGAAATCCATCAAGAAGGAGATGGCCCAGTATGCCAGCAACATCACCTCGGTCCTCTGCCAGTTTCCCAGCCAACAGGTGAGCAACCACACTTCATGGAGGAATAAAAATTGGTTTGTGTTGGGACAGAGAGAGAGAAAAAGTTCCTTTAAATGATGTGGAGGTTAGTTGGACCTGAAAGGTGTGTTTGAACATGGAGTCTTCCTGGTAAAAGATTCTTGCCTGTGTCACTTCAAGGCTTTTCTCTTTACCTGTGCTGAAAGGTACATGTTCCCTGCTCAGTGTAGCTTTAATCAGGCACTTGGGAAACACTTTAATCTTATCAGTGGCCCTCTGGGCATTTATTTGCTTTTTGCATGCTACATGTGCTGCAGTGCAATTTATAGAGCCAGTGTAACCTCAAAAAGGAATGACTGCAGCCAAGGGAGGCCTGGTAGGGTAAGGAGATGCTGGGAGCTGATTTCTCCACTGGATGAGCAGTGCATTGATTTTTGTATCAGTGGCAAGTCTTGCACTTCCTTTGCTGGAGTCTGCTGGGCTCTGGTGTGTCTGTGCTGGCTGTCCAGCCCATCGAGGGCTTTCCCCTGGGCTTTTTTCCCATGTGCTTTCTCCTTTCAGATTGCCAACATCCTGGACAGCCACGCGGCCACGCTGAACCGCAAGTCGGAGCGCGAGGTTTTCTTCATGAACACTCAGAGCATCGTGCAGCTCGTGCAGAGGTGAGCCTTCCCAGGGGTGTGCTGCAGAGCAGGGGCCACCCCCAGCAGGCCTGGCAGGGGCTGTGTGTGCATTCAGCCTCTCTCAGTGCTGATTTCGGTGTCTTTGCCTCTGCAGGTACCGCAGTGGCATTCGGGGCCACATGAAGACCGTGGTGATGGATCTGCTCCGGCAGTACCTGAAGGTGGAGACACAGTTCCAGCAAGGTGAGTTCCTGGGCCCATCGAGGATTTGATTTCTTAACGAGTTGTGTTTGGTCCTGGAGAGTCCATGTGGGCCCTTTGGAGAAGGTTTGCTCTCGCTTTGTGCTGAGAGTGAGGTGCACAGGCTTGTTTCTAAGGGTCTGCAGTCAGATCCTGGGTTTTGTAGAGGAGATTCTGTCCCCAAAGCTCAGCTGAAGCTGAGAGGAGAAATCATTGCCTTGCACTGCTGTATCCAGGCACAAGATGGCAATGAAGCCCTGGCTAATTCCAAGGCTCTGGTTCTTACAGGTAGTTCAGATTCCACTCTTTTGTCCTGCTCCATTACCTGCCCCAGCCTAACGATACTGTAGATTCATTTCCACTTCAATTTGCTGGAAGCAGAGGATGGTGCAAGGCTTTTTGCTGTTATTTCAGTTTGGCTGTCATTTGAATGAAAACCTGAGCTCCCTATTCCTCTCTCAGTATTGCTCACAAAGGAGGCATTTGGTGTTGCAGCTGTTTATTAAGAGTGGGATGTTAGAATTAAAGTTCGCAGTAGGTGATGGTGGGAATGATTCCTTCCCAAATTGATTGTGTGGACCATAGAGAGAAACAGAATGGTCTGGGCTAGAAGGGACTTCAAAGCACATCTCATTCCACCTCTGCCACTTTCCACTATCCCAGAGTGCTTCAAGCCCTGTCCAGCCTGGCCTTGGACCCTTCCAGGGGTCCAGGGACAGCCACAGCTTCTCTGGGTACCCTTTGCCAGGGCCTCTCCACCCTCACAGGGAGGAATTTTTTTTCTAATACCCAACCTAACCCTGCTCCCTGTCAGTGTGAGGCCATTCCCCCTTGTCCTGTCACTCCATCCCTTATAAATAGTCTCTCTCTGTCTCCCTTGTCAGCTCCCTTCAAACCAAGATTCTCAAAAAATACACGTGGAAAAATAAAAGACACATCTAGTAACTTGTAATCCTTGCCACAGAGGTGTGAAGACTGGAAAAGAAATGTGCATTTCTGCCTGCAGGTCACTATGACAAGTGTGTCTTCACCCTTCGTGAGGAGAACAAGAGTGACATGAACGCGGTGCTGAACTACATCTTCTCCCATGCCCAGGTCACCAAGAAGAACCTGCTGGTTACAATGCTCATTGTAAGTGTCTGCTGCTTTCTCCCTTTCTCCCTTTTCTCTTTTATTTTACAAACATAATGTGGTCTGTTACTGCCAAAAATACATCCAGAGTAGCCATCCACGAAATAACTTTCCAAAGCAAAAAAAGTGTCATAATTTTCCTAGACCGAGGCCGGGTTTCTTGAATTCTCATTTGTAAGATGTAAGGATCCTGGTGTTCTTTTTTCCTGGCTCTCCTCTTTCCCCTTTTTTTTCCCCCCTTTCCCTTTTTGGTGTGTGGTGTGATTGTAAGTAACGCTTGCCTTAAGAATCTCATTATTTGAACACGGAGCCATATTTCCTCTGAGAATTCTGGAGTAGCTTTGAGCTGGGGCTGTTCATTTCTCAAGTAATCACGCTGGCGTGATGGAGAGAGAAAATGGCAGCTGTTCACAGCTCAGGCCTTCAATTTTCTTCAGAGTCCAGTCACTCAAGTGTGTAATTACACGGGGGTGCCGGCGAGGCGTTAGCCCTTGTCAGAGAGCTGGGCTGAGGCTTTGCTGCTGCCTTTGCCAATCAGTGCAGGCAGAGCCAGCCAGCCTGGCTTTGGGTTGTTGTTGTCATCCTGATTATTCCTTGCTGAAACGGGACTGGAACTTTCTGTCTGGTTTGTCACCTCGTGCAGGCCGTGCCTCGCTGGCTCTTGGTGTTGTCTGTGAGAGGGGCATGTGGGGAGACCTCAGAGAGCCTCCCTTGTCCCTCCCTGTCAGGTCATTCTTCCCAGCATCACTGCCAGTTAGTTCTGCTCAAGTAAAGGCCAACATCCCGGGCTGCCAGAACCCAAAACAGCAGGGAGGGCATGGTGGAAGAGCCTCTCCTGGTTGTCTGAGGACCGTGAGGTGCTGCCTCACGGGGGGCTCAGGGATTTCTGCTCTGGAGTGGGAACAGGAGCTCAGGAGGGACAATGTGCCTGTGGTCACCCTTGGCACAGCTCAGGGTGTCCCTGAGCTTCCAGGCACTCCATGAACCAAAAGACCATTGCTCCTCTCCCTTCCAGCTCCTGGCTCTTCGTGTCCCCGTGGCAGGTTTGGTGTCACCACAGTGGCAGCTGTGGTGTTTTATGGTGGCCATGCTGTTTGTGTGGGGTGGGGTGAGGGCAGCCTCTGCCTGTGTGGCTGTTATTGATGTATCCCAGGAATTCATCATTAACCAGGGGCTCTGAGGATGCCTTTAGTAATGGTGTTACGCTGCCATCACTCACCTTTTTTAGCCAGCAGGCACAGAAGGCAGGGTGGGAACTGCTTCATCCTTCATACATCTGTTGAAGTATGGTGTGATTTGTTGTTGTATGTTCATTTTGTGTGCTTAACATAAGCACATCCTGGCCTGAACAGGCTGGTGCCATGGCAGGGTCTGTGTCCTGTTGGATTTCTGTTCCCTGGAGCAGCAACATAGCAACACCCAGGAGTTTGTGTTTCAAATCCAGCAGTTCTTGAATTGCTCACTGTGAGTCCCCACAGTGTCCTGCAGTGGATAAATGCACAGAACTTTCTTTGGGAGCAATGACACTCGTATTTGGTGCCACAGGACTGGTCAGGAGGGGACAGCAGGCTGATCAGAGTTGGGAGCTCAGATGTTTTCTCAGTGGTTTGGGCATGGTCTGTCTCCCTGGGAGAGCTGTGTCATCATTCCTAGAGGTGCCATCATGCCTGAGTGGGGCTGCAGAGAAAGGGATCAAGAGCAGGGTGAGGGAAAAGCTGTTGAGCCTTGGAATCTCGTGGACTATGAGCTGTAGTGTATTCACTCCATGGGACTTTTGTATTATTTGGCTTTGGTTTGTACTTTATTTTCCCTGGCATCTTTGTCGACCCACCTGCTGCACAGAGGTTTCCCCTTATCCTTTTCTATTTCTTGGATCTTCAAATGGCCTGTTCTGGTCTGTAGGTGTTTAAGATCTCTTTAAACTTTTAGGCACCAGCTCTTTCTTGTGGCAAATCCCTGTTTCATCTCACATTTCCCTCCTATGATTAATTTATCAAGACAAGCTGTTAAGTGCTGTGTGGAAGAATCACTTTAGAGGCTCCTACAGGGTTTCCAGCTTCAGGGTGGGAGGGAAGAGGCTCACAAGAAGTGTTGAAGACTGTGGGATTATTCATGGGAATTGAAACTATTTTTGGAAGCAAGTCTTTACTGCTGGCATTTTTTTGAATGGATGAATTCAGAAGAGTCTTGGAACAGCATTAACGCTGGAAGTTTATGCTCTTCAGTTTTTATTTTATCCAGCCAATTTAGGCAGTAAGGTAAGCTTGTGGCTTTCCTCAGATCCAGGATTCTCTGGTTAGAAGAAATATCATGGAGTCAATCCTGTACTGTTGCAGGAAATACAGTACATTATTCATGGGTTTAGTTAGCTTTGCTTAGCCTTGTCAGAGGAATGACAGATCTTTTTTTCTGGTGTCGGCTGAAGCTGCACAAAGCTTGGGTGGTTTGTGGTTGTGGAGTTGTGGGGACTTCTGAGGTTTGAGGTGTTTTTTAAGTGGGTGTCAGGAGGTTCTCTGGCAGTGTAACTCTGGTCACCCTTCAGGGGGAAAGTTTGCTGACCTTTACATGTTCCACAAGGTGTCTGGCTACAATTTAAGCTCTTTGAATTTTGCATTGGTGCTAGGAGAAACTTCTGGTAGAAACTTGAAAGTGGGTGATGGGAAAAGGTTTTCTGAGTGTCTCTGACAAGTCAGCATTTCTCATGTGTTTGGGTGCCAAAACATGTGCTACACTCAGGAGAATGGGAGATGGTGTCTGTCCCTTCTTTCACCTTTTATTTATGTGTGTAAAACTGTTGAATGCTGAATATTTGTGTCCTTGTCAGCACAGAATTCCAGGATAATTCAGGTCAGGACTCCTGGGGATGGTGTGCTCCAGCCCCGAGTGTGTGTTCGGATTCCAGGTTCAAACTCCTTTGGGGGAGCACAGATGCTGTTTTCCCTCTGTTATAAGCATTTCCTGTTCTCTCTATTGCCAGGACCAGCTCTGTGGCCGTGACCCCACCTTGACAGACGAGCTGATCAATATCCTGACAGAGCTGACCCAGCTCAGCAAGACGACCAACGCCAAGGTGGCCCTGCGAGCGCGGCAGGTGAGGCATCCCTGCCCGGCTCTGCACAGGCTGCTGCTGCCTGGAGCTCACCCCCGTGGGAAATCCATATCTCCTGATGTTTGTTTTGATCACTGTGCAAATGGGGAGAGTAGGTTCCTGTGAGCAGCACTTTGACAGTGAAGCTAATTAACAGTGATTAACTGTGGTGACAGGCGAAGATTGCGGCGCATTCCCAATCACTGTAATGTTTAAATTTAACATGCATTCCTTTGTCCCTGCTCCTCCAAAACGTTTTGTCTGGCTCACACAGGAGTTAACTGGGAGTAGCCCATGATTTGTGTGGTGGAGGAAGTGGAAGTGCGTGGTCACTGTGGTTTTTGGTGGTTTTGTCATCTGCAAACCTGACCAGCACAGGCTGCCTGGATTGTGCAGGAACAACATGGACGGGCTCTCCAGGTTCCTCAGCTGCTTTACAATTGTGGATCCATGTGTGCAGAGAACAGGGAGAGCCATTTGCACAAGAACCAGATGTTCTTTGCAGCTGCTAAGGAATTGCCACAAAGAATTTTGCTGGCCTTTTGCAGGGTTTCTTCCATCTTTGAGTTGCGCTTTGTCGATTTTGTTTCAACCTGGAAATAATTGGAAAAACTCTGGGTACTGTACATGCCAGGAGTCTGCTACAGAACTGATTTGGATGCCACATAGGCACCCAGATACTGTTGTGAGCTTCCTCTTCAGCAGTTCAGTTTAACCCTCCCTCTGTTGCCAGGAAGGGGTGAGAGGGCGCGGTGCTTTCCTGATAACGCTGACCCCAGAGTCTGATCACTCCTCTCACTCCACAGTCCCTATCTCCAGCCTGAAGCAGGAAAGCTCACACTTCGGGGGTCTCTCCTTTTATTTCAAAGCTTGACTATTGAAAATGAACACAGTGTTTGAAGCTGCTCAGTGACCTTCTGTTTCCTTCAGGATTGTATTTGTGTCCTTGAACCGTTCCGCTGTTGAACCTCCACACAGCAACTGGGGACGGTGCTGCAGTCCTTGTGTTGCTCTTCCACTTCATTTTCCCTGCAAGCTGCTTCCATTTCCTACCTCTGCATCCTTCACGTTGGGCATTTAATACCCAGCACTGGTGTGTGTTCCCTCCCCTGCCCAGGAGCAGAGCCTGGCTCCAGCGTGGGCCTCCCCACAGCTGCTCCCCGCCAGCTCTGCTTCCCAATTAACAGCTGGGCAGGCAATCCCCAGGACTGGCAGCTCTGCACTGCTAAATCACATGCACTGATGGAACTTGATTGAAGCTGTTCCCTTTCCCCGTGGGGAGCTGCCAATAATACAAACAGCAGATACACAAATGAGGCCGGGGAGGGGAGAGGGTTTGCGGCGTCGCCGGGGTGCAGAGCACGGGAGAATCCAGCTGCCCCTTCAGGGAGGGAGCAGGCTGCTTCTGCCTGGAGGTGACAGCCCCCTGCTGATGGCCCAGCATGGCTCCTTTCGCTGACACTGCCTGTGTTTCCCCAGGTTCTCATTGCTTCCCACCTGCCCTCCTATGAGCTGCGCCACAACCAGGTGGAGTCCATCTTCCTGTCAGCCATCGACATGTACGGGCACCAGTTCTGCATCGAGAACCTGCAGGTACCCAGCAGCCTCCTCTCCTTGGCTCCCTGCTTCCTTCTCGCTGACCTTCATGTCCCCAGGTCCTTGTGGCTTTACGTTGCAGTGGTCTGGTGTCCAGCTTTGCCCTGGTTCTTGTTTTTGTCCCTGTGAAATGTGGGAATCACCTCGTGCCAGTTCTGCACCTTGCTCACGGGGCACAGCAGAGCAGAGGTGCTGGTTCCTCCCTCTGCTCACCAGACACGAGGAAATGGAGTAGAGCTGTGCCAGGGGAAGTTCAGATTGGACATTAGGTTCTTCCCCCAGAGGCTGCTGGCACTGCCCAGGCTCTCCAGGGAATGGGCACAGCCCCAAGGCTGCCAGAGCTCCAGGAGCACCTGGATGAGCTCCTCTCATATGGTTTTAGTTTTTAGTCCTGTGAGCAGCAAGGAGTTGGGCTCAGTGATCCCTTCCAACTTCAGGTTTTCGGTGGTTTAATGTAAAAAAGTCGTAATCCTTGGTGAACAACGGGAAAAGCTTAGAAATCAGAACTAGCCAGACTTGATTTGGGGTTTTTCCTTTTTTGCCTGATCCTGGTTGCAACAGTTCTCTTTTAAACCTCTGCTTAATGTGATCTCTCCTAGAAACTCATTTTGTCTGAGACATCCATCTTTGATGTGCTTCCCAACTTCTTCTACCACAGTAACCAGGTTGTAAGAATGGCAGCTTTGGAGGTGAGTTTATTCCCATTGAAAAAAGATTCGTATTTTTAATTTTCCTGTGGATTTGGTTTGTTTTGAGCACTGTCACCCTGCAAGATCCAAGAGAGCTGTCGGTTGTGTGAGATTGGGCATGCTTAGAATCTGGTATTTAACTGCATTAACATTGGTAATTGAGTGAAATTTCAAATTCAATTTATGTTTGTGTGAAGGTGGTTGAAGGCAGAAAGTGAAGCTGCTGTCAGAGGACAGGATCGCAACCCTGATGTTTCTGGCCTTCCTCAAAGAATAACTTTAAATCCTGGTTGAATTAGAGTCTCTCCAGCTGCTCATTTGGAGGCTCTGTTTGGTTTTTGCCACCTCTGAGGTCTCTGGGTGCCCCCAGCCCAGCGCAGCTGATGCAGTTTGTGTGTCCCCAGGTGTACGTCCGGAGGGCCTACATTGCCTACGAGCTGAACAGTGTCCAGCACCGCCAGCTGAAGGACAACACCTGCGTGGTGGAGTTCCAGTTCATGCTGCCCACCTCCCATCCCAACAGGTCAGACCACGGGCCTCTGCAGCTGGGGGTTTTATCCTGCCCTGGCAAGGAGAACTTGCACTAGGACTGGTGGGCAAGTTCATTTAAGTGTGGTACAGTTTTCACGTGTTTTCTGGTTTTTAACTTCAACTTGGGTGGGAAATTATCTCTAGGGTGTCAGTTCTAGATGAATCCTGAGCCTTCCAAAAGATACAATTCCAGACCAGAATAATCAATTAATCAGAATTTTAATACAGAATAATCAATTAATTGGAATTTTAATACAGAACAGTCAGACAGTCTCTGTCCCCTTCCTGCCAGCCCTTTCTTGTGTGGCTCTACACCTTCCTGGCTTTGCTGGGTAAGGTGACATCTTTTGTAGGACACGATTTTTTGATGGAGCAGACCAAGATGAGGAGTTTTGTACGAAATGATGATGTTGACACAGTTTGATTTTCAGTTTTGCATTTCTCGTGACTACGACCAAAAGCTTCAACTCTTGCTGCCTCCTCCTGGAGAGGAAGGTGGCATCATTTTAAAGTTCATTTAAAAAAAAAAAGAAAACCTGATTACGAGAACTTACAGGGGCATTGAATCCGAGCGGTTTGGGTTGGAAGGACCTTAAAGCTCATCTCTAAGGCCCTGCGGTGGGCAGGGAGGCTGGCAGTGCCCAGGGTTGTTTCTGGGTGTGTGTGGGCTCAGCCTGTCCCGCGCTGGAGCTGTCGCTGGTTTGTCCCTGCTGGCTCTGAGGTCGCAGTGAGTCCCCGCAGCCACCGGGTGCCACTGTCGGTCCGTGCCGGCGCCGCCGCCTTCCCTCCCTCCTTTGTTTCCAAACCTCTTCTCCCTGATTTCATTTTTGGTGGGGTCCGGTCTCGCTTCATTGAGAATCCATCAGTACCTTTTATGAAATGGTTTGCAGGGTCTGGTTTGCTGGAAATGAATGGCTGTCCCCAGCCAGCCCCCGAGCCACTCCTGCTACAAATGGGGCCTGTTTGGGCTCATCTGTTCCCTACATTTCTAGAGTATTTGTAAATAATTGCATACTATTTTTAGTACCCCTTTATGATGCTCTCTTCTCTCCTTCATTCTTCCTCCATTTCTTCTCTGCTGGCCTCAGCTGCCTTTGCTGCTCAGAGATTTTTGGCCTGCCAGTGCTGGCCACTGCTCTGCTCTGTGCACAGGCTTAATCACACAAGGTCAGCTGGAAGAGGAGAGATGTTCCCTGCTCCAGGAGCAGTTCCTGGGCCTCAAATCTCCTCTCCCCTTACCCTGAGTTGGCTGGGACAGTGTTCTGAGCTCACCTGTGCTCCTCAGGCTGCTGGCTGGTGGGAAATGCACCGTGTTCCTCGTGCAGGGCGGAGCAGGTTCAGCCCTGCAGGGGCAGCTTCAGCTCCTTGGAGGTGCCTCCAGTTGCCAGTGATGGATTTGGCTCCTGGTGCTTGGGGCAGCTTCTTCTTCTTCTTGCTCTCCCTCTGGGGTGGCTGGAGGGTGCCCAGGGGCTGATGGTGACACAGGGTTTAAGGAGCTCTGAAGCCACAGAGTGTTAAACCCAGGACATGGAAATCTCAAAACTCTGACATTGTCCTGCTTAAGTCTTCTTTGTTGTTCTTGACCATGGTCTGTGTTCATCATGTGCTTTTCTGTATCTTTTGTAGCACAAATTCTTAGGCTGAAAAGCTAAAAATGCATTCCAAGGGCAAACCCCAAAGCCAGAATATCCCAAAATGTCCCTCAAGGCTCTGCAGGGCTGGTGACCCAGGAGCAGATGCCAGAGAGCCCTTAGGAGAGCATTCCCTTTGGGAGCTGCTGTTATATGATTCCACACATTTTTCGCCACTGCCTCAGATATTTTTAAACCCTGGTCCCTTTGTGTCTGTGGACCTTTGAGAGCCCAAATTTTACTGAAGCAAATATTCATGTAGAGAAAACAGCAAACTGATAGTGGTTTAAGTTCTAATTAGGTTTTTAAATTTATATTTAAATTCTGATTATTGGTATTTAACCCTGCCCTGCCTTTGCTTAATTGTGGCAGAAACAATCCCAGTCAGTCCTTCTGAGCTGCCTGATCACAGCTCGGGCTCAGACTTTGTGTTCTTGGCCATGGAAGGATTGCCATCAGCTGCCCACAGGGAAGCAGAGAGGACAGAAAAGCTGTTAAATCTGCTGACAAAGTCACAGAAGTGCATCCTGCTCCTGGTGGGTTTTGTGGGCAGAAACTGTTGGGGAAATTATTCGTTTAAATTAACAGGAAACATCCTAATGTAAGAATCCCCACTGGATGGCAAGGGAAAGTCATAGGGAGAAGAATAGCTTCTAATGGGAATCACAGAGGGCTTTATGGATCCATCAGCTCTCCCTGTGCCCAGTGCAGGGCAGATGAGGAGTGCAGTGTCACCATCTGGCAGCAAATGGAGTTTGGGAGCCCTCCCTGAGCAGAAATCCAATCTGGAGGCGTGGATCCAAGGGGATCTCTGGGATGCCAATAGCCACACGAGTGCAGAGTGCCTTGCCTGGGAATGCCCTGCCTGGTGCAGCCAGCCAGGCTCCTGGGGAGAGGAGATGGGAGAGCCCTGCTCAGGGCTGTGCTCTGCTTGCTGCTGCCACGGGCAGGGGGGATATTGGCTGCTGCTCAGGGTTCAGCTGCCTTTGTGAGCCTGGCAGCCCAGGTGACACACTCTGAAAGGCCTTTCTGAGGTGTTCATGAAACAGCCCTTGCCTAATCTTAGCTTAAAATCTTCTGTTCAAAGAAACATTGTGTGTGGAGGAGAGGGAATTATAGTGCTTTTTCAACAGAAGTGTTTCTTTCTAATCCCCTCTCCTCTCCTGCTTTCCAGCAGCCTTTCTTGTGTCTGAAGCTGTAAGGTTTAAATTAAACTGGGACATTGTCTGCTGTAGGCAGCTCTTGGAGCCTGCTGCTGCCCTGTTGCTCCCAGAGCATCCCCTTCTCTGCAGCTCCCCCAGCCAGGCTGCTCTGCTGCTTCCTTGGTCCCCCCTTCCCCAGGAGCAGATGTGCTGCAGGGCCAGGAGGGAGGAACTCAAAGATAAATGTGCTCCCACAAAACAGATCCCTGTTTTCCTCAGAGCTGGATCCCCTGTGTCAGATGCTGAGGCTGGTGCTGGCAAGGAGACTTAGAGGTGCTGGATATATCCTGATTCTGGGGTGTGGCAGGGAGAGCCCAGGGCTCTGCCTTCTGCTTTGTTGAGCCCCAGAGGAAACTGAAACACAACCCAGCCTTTTTTTCGTCCCTGCTGTCTCAGCCATGCCTTCCCAACCCCTCTGGGCACTGAGCCCACACCTTCCCTCTGTCCCACAGAGCACCCCCAGCTGCCACACTTGGCCTTGGGGTGTCCTGAGGGATCTTGGATCAGGATGTAGCACTGGAAGGAGGAAGTTAGGAAGGGTTGAGCACTGCAGATGAAACTTTGATAATGAGGCTGCTTAGCTTTAAGGCAGGTGTGACTCTGGGGAGTGACAGAGGAGATTTCTGATAGCAGCACACCCTGGATGCCTCTGGAGCCAGGAATGCACACACTCAGCAACATGGATGCAGAGGCAAAGGCCATGTCTGGGTTGAATTCGTTCCTGGGGCTGCATCCTGTTTTCCATGGTGCTTCCAAGGGTGGAATTCCAGCCTAGGCACGAGTTGCTCTGCATTTCATCAGCACCATCAAACCATAGAATGGCCTGGGGTGGAGGGAGCTTAAAGCTCATCTCCTTCCACCCCCTGCAGTGGACAGGGAACTTCCCCCTGGACCAGGTTTCCCAGAGCCCCATCCAGGGGCATTTCCATCAGCATAAATGTCTCAGCTACCTTGTGCTTGGTTTTGCCTGGAATCTCCTCCCTCTGTGCTCGTGGATGTTTGTTCATGCCCCACCTTGGACTTTGGTGTTGCTGATTTCAAGGCTTAAGAGTGGTGCATGATCTCTCCTTTGCTGTCTCCTGATGTTTTATCATCTATGGGGTATTTTGGCTGTTCCTTTTTGTCAGCCTCTTCCTTAGCTGACAGGTACAAACCATTTGGAAGGCTGAAAGCTGAGTTAAATATCCCTGGTCCCAAACAGGGCTTTTTTAAGAACCCCAAACTCACCTACATTTAGAGCAGTGTGTAGAGTTTTTTTTTCCCCTGCTATCATTTTACAATGATCTACTCATAAAATGTGAATTTCTGACAAACTGAAAGCATTTTCTGTGCACTGGTTGCTGGAACAGCCTCTGGCATCAGTGTTTGGATGCCAGGAGTGACCCAGCCGTGCTGCTGTGGGCTCTGACCCTACCTGGAGCCCCAAAGGGGTAACTCATGGGGTGTCAGGTAGCCTGAGGTCCCCTCCTTGTTGTGAGAGTGGTTTGTACGGGGAGGGAGGAGGGGAAGATGATTCCAGGACACCTGTAAATCCCTGCAGCTCCGTGCTGAGGTTTGATGTTAATTAGGCAGCAGGCAGCAGTAATGTGCTGCTGTTCCCTTGGCTTGCCTGCCTCGGAAAGGGCAAAATCTTCCAGCAGAGCAAAGAAGGGGCTGTGGAAGGGGCAGCAAACTGAATGGAACGACGATAATTTTATGCAAATTGGACTTCTGTAGCAGATTCAGCTTGGCTGAATCACAGAGGGAGCAGAAGAATAAGGGAAGAAAGAGGGAGAGGGAAAACCCAATCAAAATGTATGGTTTGAGGCATGTTTCCCAGCCTTCTGGTTAGATTCTTCTACAGAAATGAAGAAACATAAGAGGAATGGCACTGGTCAGAGCCAGTGGAATTGCTCTTTCTCCTGTGGTACTGCTGTTAATAACTACAAGTGGGTTATTGAGCCAACCTCTGCTGATTCTGCTTTGCTGCCTCATTTCCAAAGCTCTGCCCTGTGCTGGCACTCGCTCACAGCTGCAGCTCTGCATGCACGGCCATGGCGTGGGGGAGAGCTCCTGCTTCTCACAGAAACAGGGAAGGAGAAGGAGGAGGGGGCAAGGGGAGCCGAGTTCAGAGTGCCCAGGGGGTGCAGGGGGCAGCAGGGCTGGCTCGGGGCTGGAGCAGATCCCATGGGATCAGTTCCTGCTCAGGAAGGGCTGTTCTGGGAGCTCAGGAGGGGTCAGAGGAGGGCTGGGGCTGCTGTGCAGGACAGGGGTGAGGCTGTGGGTGCCAGCACTGCCCCAGGGCTCTGCCCGTGCCACCCCCGGCCTGGTGCTCTGACGTGGCCCTGGCACAGAGCCAGGGGGTGGTTTGGGCTGGAAAAGACCTTAAAGATCTTTTATTCCACCCCTGCCATGGGCAGGGACGCCTTCCACTGCCCCAGGCTGCTCCAAGCCCCATCCAGCCTGGGACACATCCAGGGGTGCAGCCACAGCTTCTCTGGGCACCCTGTGCCAGGGCTCCCCTCCCTCACAGGGAGGAATTTCTCCCTGACATCCCCTTGGAACCTGCCCTCTTCCAGCTTCAATCCACTCCTCCTTGTCTTGTTTCCCTCCTTGCCGTTCCTGCCTGAGCCTCTTCAGCTCCATGTGGAGTGGCAGGAGAAGCTCCCAGAGCACAGCACCAGGGTGCCCTTCTCGAGGCTGAGCTGAACATTTGTTAGGCTGTTTTTTTATCCCTCTCTTTTCTGAAAGCCTTCCAGGGACGGCTACAGGAGTGTTCCTGCTGGGGGTAGGAACTGCCAGTCCTCTCCAGACTATTTTTTCCAACTGAAGTAGATCACATGCAGCTTTCCCACTCTTTGCCAAGCTCAAAAAATAGTCCCAACCCCCTGAGGGCTCGAGGCCCATTCTGTCCTGACCACAGGCTCTGCAGCACAGGGTCTGTCCCCACCATCCCCCCAAAAATCAAATACTTGTGTTACTTGTACCATAACAGATATGTTTTTAGGGGTTTTTTTCCCCCCATATGGTTTAAGGAGATTATGGGAATTTTTTGTGCCTCTACCACTAATGCACCCAACCCATCACCTTGCAGTGAAGGTGACTCTGCTGTGACCAAACCAGTTTGGAACAGGAGCAGGGCAGGCAGGCTGAACAGTGTGACCATGGAATGCACTGGGCATTAAGCACTGAGACTTTGTGCTCAGTAACTTGGGCTCTTGCCTGTGGTCTAGGATGTCAAAAAAGTTGATGGTTTGATCTCCTGAAAGGAAGGGGGTGAATGTCCACTCACATGTTCCTCAAAGCTCTCCTTTCCAATTTTTAATTCTTGCTAATCTCTTTGCACAAGCCTCCTGTGTGCAAGGACATTTTTAAAATTTAATCAGTGCTGTTTTGCATGGCAGATCCCAAAAATTTTTCCATCTTGCATGGAGCACTCTCCTGGCTGTTCCTGGTGTGGGCTGGGCTGTGCTGCTGTTCTGCTGGTGGGAAAATGTGCCCCTCACTCCTCTCTGCCTCGTGTGCATCACTAAGCCCTGGGCTGCATGCAAATATGGGAAGAGTTGGGCTGATGCTATAAAAGAATTGGTAAAGTTTTCCTCAAATTCGCCTTAAGGTTGTTCTTTTTAGCCTTAAGGTTGTTCTTTTTAGCACTGAGTGCTGGAAATGCAGCATGTTCCATGGTGCTGTGTGTGTTTGCTTAGTTCCTGCATTGTGGGAGCCTGTGCGTGGGCTGCTGCCTAGCCTGGAGGTTTGGCACTGAGGATTTGGCTTCTTTTCCTGAACCTGTTGCAATTTTCCTGTGTGAGATGGTAATTTTTTCTTTTTGCTGCTCTGTCAGGGAGTGCAAGCTCCCCTCTGGCCTTGCTTTGCCCTTGGTGTGTGCAAAGGGATGAAAGGGGAAGAGGAATGTGGGGTGCCTCACGAATGCCAGGGGCTTTCCTGGGATATTCCACTTTTTGCATGCTCTCTGCATGGCCTGGCTCTCACAGTCAGGTGGTGGGTGCCTCCCCAGGGAGCTCTCCCTGGCAGCTGACAAATTTGGGACAGTTAATTGTAAAGATGTTGCTGGTTGTCTGCATCGATTTGATGATGGTTCTTTATGATGGCTTTCACTAACCAGTCCTGACTAACTGTGATTGTTTGATTACAGAGGGAACATCCCCACGCTAAACAGGTACAGTACTCGTCATCTTTTCAAATTTCAAAAGCCACACTAGAAAGAAGTAGCCTAATCCTGAATGTTTTAACATGTTTTGTTGTAGTACCCTTCTCTTTGCTTGGGAAACTCAACCATAACTCTTCTTTTACCTTCCCTTTTTCTCCCCCTTTGTCTAAAACATGTTTTTAGCTTTTCTTTAAAAAAAAAAAAAAAAAAATCTTTGTGTCCAGCAAATCAAATTTGCTGGGTGGCTCAGCTCATCTGCTGTGTGTTACACAGCAAAGTGCTGTCCTAGGGTCTTGTTTTGGCACTGAATTCCCAGGTGTTGACCCTCGGGCAGGGTGTCACAGTGACCCCAGGTGGGTCCTCCCAGCCCAAGCTTTCTTGTCCATAGCTTAGAATTTGTCAAGGCTGTTTCACCTCCCTCACACCATAGATGAATCTACATCTCAAACAGCTGACAGCATGTTTTGTTGTGGTTTGGACGCTAATTTTTCCTCCTGTGTCTCAGTTGAAAAGTATTTCTTGTTTTAAATAATACGTGAAAAATGTCTGCTGTCTTTTTGTTCAGTTCCTGTTCTGTGGTAGTTTTTGTATTAGTTGTAAGAAATGTACACCAAGGCATGTCCTGAAAAATTCCTCTCTTTCAAAACGTGAATACCTGTTATTTATTACTGCTTACAAGCCTATTTAGGGAAAAATAGTAAAAATGGGCTTGGAAGTCTCACGGCTCTTAATCAGAGATAAATTGTGGAAACAGAGAGTGACTTTAAGTATGGAGAGCTATTAATCACACTGATGATACTTTAGACTTGTTAACACTGTACTCAGGGCCGGGTCACAGTGGGTTTGGTGTGTGGGGAGGAGGAGACCTCAGCAGAGCTGTGGCAGGAGTGCTCAGCCAGCCCTGGCTCTGAGTGGCTGGCCCTGCTTTTCCCACCCCTTGGACTTCTCAGCTCTGAGGCACCATGTGTGGTGGGGAATCAATTCTCTGACTCTTTTCCCCATCTCTCCTGTTGTGGCAGCAAAATTAATGTGTCCCCAAACCCCAGGGGGAGCGAGTGAGGAGCGTGTGGCCCCTGGGCCAGCTCCCTGCTTGTGTCTCTTCAGAAGTGTCACCACGTTGCAGGCAGCTCTGGAAGGAAGTCTGAATTAAGAGGAGCCTGTCATACAGCTCAGAAATTGGTGATAATTATTGCAGAGAAAGCAAAGCCCAGCTGTGGTCACCAGAGAAAGGTCCAATCTAATTGTGTGCTTTTTCCTCTCTGTGTGAGAAGCTTCCTCTGCTAGTCTTGACCATGGCCTTGTGAGGCTTTAAAAAAACATAAAAATCACAGAAACAGTGAGATTGGAAAAGATCCTGAAGGCCATAGAGTCCACCCTGTGACTGATGCCCATCTTGTCAGCCAGCCCAGAGCACTGAGTGCCACATCCAGTTGTTCCTTGAAGAGAAAGGGTAGGAATATGAGTGTAAGACTCAGTAAAGAATTTTGGAGAAGTCACTGTATTTGAGGAGTGCAAATTATAGTAAGATCAGAAAACTCATGGAGTTAGTAAGATGATACAGCATGGTATGCTTCAACCTAATTTGCAAAAATGTACTGAATCCTTCAAGTGTCAAATCTTAAAGCTGTTGCTGTTTGAGTCATGTTCCACCTGTAAGGCAAAACATAAAGGAAGGAGGAAAAAGAAGTTCAACTTTGCATAGTGAGAATTCTCCTGTCATCTCAAGAAACACCTGTTTTAAGGGGTTATAACATTATTTGCTAACTCTGGGTGTTCCTGTCATTGGGACAACATTTGGGACACCCTTACCTGGAGGTAAGGGTGGCACCAGAGGCATGGCAGGAGCTCTGGGGCAGGCTGAGAAATCCAGCGTGGATCGCACAGCCACGCTCCAGGCGCTCCGAGCAATCCCAAACCTGCTCCCAGTGCTGTCCCCCCCTTCCCCTGTCCCTGCTGACTGTGCTCTTGTTGCCTTGCTGTTTAGAATGTCCTTCTCTTCCAACCTCAATCACTATGGGATGGTGCACGTGGCCAGTGTGAGCGATGTGCTGCTGGACAACTCCTTCACGCCGCCGTGCCAGCGCATGGGCGGCATGGTCTCCTTCCGCACCTTCGAGGACTTCGTCAGGTGTGTGGCCAGCGTGGGGCTTGCTTCTGTGGCCACCTCCCCACCTGGGCCCTGGCAGAGCTGGGGGAAGGCTTGGCCAGGCCTAGAGTCAGGTTTAGACTGGCTCTGACCGTGTTTGCCTGTTTGGATCCCGGTGTGTGTCTGCTGGAGGAGCAGCTTGCAGACAAGAGGGATCAGCATCCCGGGTTCCTGCTGCTTGGAGACCGTTTGGGAATGTGCTGATGTCTCCAATGCTCTGTGGATGTGCTGGGGGGAGAGTTTTTGTGCTGCCAAGCTTTTGGGATGGGCAAACCTCCAGCAGAGCCCTCGGCCTGCACTCAGGAGGTCTCTGACAAACGTTGGACAATCCAATTTGAGGAGTTGCCTCCTCATCTTTGAGCCCAGCAAGGGAAGGAGCCCTTTCCTCCCAGGACTGGTGGGTTCAGTGCTGGGTGCTCTGTGTGCTGGCAGTGGTGGGGTGGTGACTGGGCCTTCCCTGGTGTGTTCCAGGATCTTTGATGAAGTCATGGGATGCTTCTGCGACTCTCCCCCGCAGAGCCCCACGTTCCCCGAGGCTGGCCACGCTTCCCTGTATGATGAAGACAAGGTAGGGTGGGTTTTTTTCTGGAAGGTGCTCTCAGGCTGGCAGCAGGGCTGGGGCTGGATGCTCCTCCCTAGCTGGAAGCAGGAGTTAGGAGCTTTGTGTATTTATGGCTGTGATTTGCTTGCTTGTTCCACAGCAGGTGACTCGGCGTAGGCGGCCGCTCTCCAGCTCTGTTCTAAAACTATGGCTCAGCCTCTTGCTCTCCATGTAAATTTAGTTTATGGCTTTTAGCATCAGCAGAATTACTGGATCCACAGCAGCATAGCAGAGTTTAAACCCACCATTAAGTCTCCAGACCCTCTCTCTGCACCAGGATGCTGAACTGCATCTTCAGCTGTCTTTGTCCTATGTCTGACTTGCCGTGTTTCCTGTCTTACACTCTTCCCAGTCACCTTAAATCCTGATTCTTCCCTCTGTTCTACCTCTTGGAACTGTTTCTGGGAGGAAAAGCTGAGTGGAGCTGTTTAGGTTTTGCAGTGGTGTGGATAACAGGTGCAGAGGAAGCAGGTGGTCCCTAATCCTTAGGGACAGAAGTCCAGTTTCCCTTAGAGACACAGGTAGCTGCTCCATACAAGTGGAAAGCTCTGCTGGAATATAGCCTGTGTCCAGAACAGAGCTTTGCTTTCCACTGATCCACTGATCCTGATGTGTGTAAGCACTGTAGCCTTTTCCAGAATATTACTGTCAACCCTGATGTCCTCAGATCCCTCTCTTTACAACCCCCTCACCTCACCAAGGTAATTTCCTGTCCAGACTCAGTTTTTCCCAGTTAATCACAGGCTCTTGAAGGCTGAATTTGTAGCTGCTTGGAGCTCTAATGGAATCGATGTTTCCACATTATTTCATGCTGTTGTAGATATGAAAACTCACATTGTTTTGGCCCTACACTTTGATTAATTTAATTACTTTCCTTGATGCCAAAGTCCTCTACTGTCCTTGTGCTGCATCTGGTGAAGAGAGGCCCTGACCCTGTGCCCTGTCTCATCCTCAGACCTGGATTCTCCAAAGGAGGCTCCTGTTTGATGTTTGTGGGCATTGACTTTGTGAAATTGTAGATTTATGCTCTTTGGTCAAGGGTGCCCCGCTGAGGTCATTTCCCCCAGAGCACCTCTGCTTTAAAGCTGGGTTTAGGGAGCCTGTTGTGAGGACTGGCAGGTGCTAAGCTGTTGATCATTTAACCATGGGGAATATTCCCTTGTCCTTGCAGAGTGCCCGTGAGGAGCCCATCCACATCCTCAACGTGGCCATCAAAACCGACAGCGACGTCGACGACGACAGCCTGGCTGCCATGTTCAGGGAGTTCACCCAGAGCAAGGTGAGCCCCCTGCATCCCCCTCTGCCTCTCTGGGCTTCTGCAGGGCTGGCTGGGGAAAGAAATCCCTGTGTTCCCTAGGTTTGGGGTGGTTTTGTTTGATTTTAAAACAAACATGCTGCAGCTACATCCTTAATTGATCTCATCTAAAGACTTCCCATGTCTTTGGCTGGATGTGGCTGCACCTCCCTGAAGCCACCAGGTCATGGTTTCTCCTTCTAATCTGTCAGATCTTTCTTCCCTTTATTTTTTGATGGGATGAAAGACTGGAAAAGTTTTAAACACATCAGGTTATTCTTCAGTAACTGTCTCCACATGCTCTGAAAAATGTGTTCTATCCCTATGCCTGGTGATAAAGTTGTTGTATGAGCAACAGAACCATGTAAAATGACATTAAAATGTTCTGTATTTGTGTGTCACCATAGTCTTAATCAATTAAAATTTATTGCCCTTGTTAGCATGCTGGAGCATCCACCTTATAAGATATTCCTGGCATGAGGAGGAATTATTTGGCATTTTCTATTGTGTGGGATTCACTTTAGAGTCCCAGATGTGAGTGCTGGGTCAGTTGTGAGACAGCCTGGCTTGGGAACAGCCTCCTTGTGTCCACTCTGGGCTCTGCCTGCACCTGCTTTTCTGGTGGTGTGAAGAACTCCAGTTTGTGGAGCTGAATATCCCACCAGGGCCTCAGGGATTGATTCCTGGTACTGCACTGGTTTTGGGAGCACTGAAAGAGCACCTCCAACTTCTCAGTGTGGGAGGTGAGAACATATCCTGCAGAATTCAGGGGTTCCAAAGTGGGACTGGCATCCACGTGGCTTCAGCAGCTTCCTGTCTCTTTAAACAAGGAAAACAATCAAATCTAAGAATTAAAACTAGTTCTGCTTTTCATCTGCTTGATCATGCTCCAGGCGTTTTATGGGAGGGGATAAAAAGAAAGAAATAAAATATATATTAAAAAAAAAAAAATCCAAAACCACATTAAACTATCAAATAGGTTGATCCAAATCGTCCAAATAATCTTCTAGTCCCAGCATGTTGTGTGTGGTTTTTTTAATAGAAATTAGGATCATATACTTGTAAATGACTTGTGGAGGAGATTGAGGCAGTCAGTGGAAATGGAGTTTCTCCAGGTGCTGATGGCTAATCGCTCTGTAATAGCTGTGGCCTTGCTGGGAGACCCACATTATTACCATGTAATCAGAATCCTGTTGCTCTGCTGTTATTGTCTGCCACTTGTGGAATTTTAAAAGCAATAACAATTTTTGCTTTTTAAATCATGGCATTATTAAAGTTATTTTCCTCCTCTTGCCATGAATATAGTCACTGCTGCTCATTTCCAAAGGGCTTAACCTTAGTAAAACATCACAGTCTGTGCTGAGAGGGGCTGGTTTGCTCCTGCTTCAGCTGAGTTGTTGTTCCTTTTTGTGCTCTTTGCTTTTAAATTGGAAGAGGGAGGAGGAAGGAGAAAAGTTTGAAAAAGAGGAGAATGACAAGATCCTAGCACTTCAGAGGATCAGTGGTGTGGCAAATACTGATGGCAGCACTCCTCTGAGAGGGGGCTTAGGGGAATATGAGGAAGAAGCAACCAGAATGGATATTCTGTGATCTGTTTGGAAAAAAATAACTGACATCTGACTTGTATCACCTTTGCAACGAGGAATCTTGGAATTTCAGGATGGTTTGGGTTGGAAGGGACCTTAAGGCCCTACCTGACATCCCTCCTAACCCTTGTCCATCTAATTCTTGTCATGTTCCTCTCTGCCCATACAAAAAATCCCTCTCATTTCTATTTTAATGCCCTTAAAGTACTAGGAGGTCACAGTGAGGCCCCCCAAAGCCTTCTCCAGGCCTGGATGTGTGCTTTGGACTGGGTTATCCATGACCTTCCTGTGCCAAAGGCAGGTGTGAGCTTCATGCTTCCGTGGGCCAGCTCCTTTAAAACTCATTTTCCATCATTTTCCATCACCTTGGCACATCTATACCGTGCTCCCTTCACAAAGCAATCTTGGCAAATGAACAGGGATATTTCCTGCAGGATTGGGGTGTGACTCTCCTGCATTCCTGCTTAGCCAGGCTCAGCTGCAAGTCACTGTTCCTGGGATTTAGTTATTTACCTGCTCAGGTGGAAGGGATCTGGGCATTTATGCTGCTAAAGGAGCATCAGGTGGGAAATCCTGGCTCTGAGGAGGCTGAAGGGGAGCAGGAGCTCAGAGGCAGAAGAGCTTTTTCACTTCACAGAGGATTTCAGCATGTTTTTAGTCTATTCTTTCTCTGCCAGCCCAGTCACCTGTTTCCTTCCTTGTTTTTGCAGAAATCAGTCCTGATTGAACATGGCATTCGGAGGCTGACTTTCCTTGTAGCACAAAAGGTATTTCAATATCTCTCCTGATGCTCAGAACTCTTTGGTTTCTAGCTCATTATACCCTTGGTATCTGACATATTTTTTCCCCAAATTAAATACTGTATTTAGTGTGTTCAGTTCTCTCCTCACTGTTTTTGTCCTCTAAAACTTGAGATGGTTTTCATGAATTTGCTTAAGAAAATTAATTTACAATTGTAAACAATCTTGACGCCTCTTGTGTTCTTGAATTAATTAATTTTTGATTTTAATCCTAATTGCTAGCTGTCTTCTGCTTTTTTTTTTTTCTTCCTATGTGTGTATGTTTCGTTTGTAAGGACTTCAGGAAACAGGTCAACTATGAGGTGGATCAGAGATTCCATGTAAGTAAAAAGGGCCTGGAACACCCTGGCGTTCCTGACGTGAGGCCAGGAGACATGCAGGGGGCTCTGGGCTGCTCATTTGGATCTCAAGCAGGCATTCAGTGCCCACACTGGTGGCAGAGTGAAGTGCTCAAGTATTTATTTGAACATCTGGCTGCAAACCCAGACTGGGCCCGTGGCATTGAGGGGGCCACTGAGGCTCTGGGTGTCCCTCGTCCCCTGGCTGAGCTCAGGAAGCCACACTGATAAATTTCCTTGTGTTCCAGTGCTGTCTTCTGTTCTAAAATGCAATTATCAGTGAAACCTTTGCATTTCTTACCTAGTGGGGTGATTTCTTTCGGCTTCTTACTGATTTTTAAAATAACTCAGAGCAGTCACTGAAGGGACTTGTTAAATTTTGCAGAGTGGTTTTGTCATGTGGGAAATGTTTGAATGCTCTTACTGCTGAGAATTACTTCTTCCCCCAGGGCCTGGATATCAGTGAGGCCTGGTTTAGGTGGCAATGTAAGGCATAAACCAGATTTTTATCTCTTGGGAATCTACTTTTCAATTCTGGAAGTTATAAGGAGCCTTTGGTGTGCAAGAAATTCACCCTGTGCTCAACACAGCTGGTCTAGGAAGGTTTATGAAGGGAAAACTAGTTCACAAATCAGCAAAAATAGTGTTGGGACCTATGTGGGAGCCACCACGTGGGAATTGTTGCTCACAGTGCAGGTACAGAGGTGTCAGTCAATGGCTTAGGAAACTGGATTTTGTGGAGAGTTTTTTGGGATGTTTAGCAAGAAAATCTAGGCTTTAGGTTTGAAAAGGGAAGTTTTAGAGAACATGAATGGGTGTTGGGGGAATGAAAAAATCAGAGTTGCTGAGTAAGAGCTGTGGGATGTGTCAGAGGTCAGGAAGGAGGCACAGAACAGAAGGAACCATCCCAAGCTCTCCCTGCACCCTCAGTGTGGTGTCATCTGGCTGCAAAGTTTGTGGAGCACCTCTGGGAGCTGCTCTGTCAGTCTTTATTACTGTCTGCTACCCCAGCCCCTTCATTACTGGACCAACTATTAACTTAGCCAGGGTCTGAGCTTGGGTTTGTTTTTGTTTTAATTACAGTCTATATAATTAGTTCCCAGCATGTTGAGGTAATAGAGAGTTGCTCCAGCAAGCTTCCAATTTCCTCATCTCATTAGGTTTTTAACGTGATTATTAGTATAATAATCAACTCTGATGATTTCTGGTGTAGCTTTTCACATTCTGCAGTTTGCAGGGTGTCTTGATTGGCTAATTTAGGCAAATTATTTTGATTGTCTTGATGATGGTTGGTTGATTAGAACTCAGCAGGGGTATAATTCTTCTGCCTAGGAAATGGAGCACTCTTTTGGATTTTGGTACCAGAGCACTGAGGATTTTTGTGTGTGTGCACATCTAATTGTGATATTTGCCCACCACACCAGTGAGGTGCAATTGGAAGCAATTCCATTAGTGGTGGAATGAGCATGGAGATGGTGGGAGAAGCTGGCAGCATGCAGAGGAGGACAGGGAGGAGGGACTGGGAGAGGTGAGGGAACATGGAAGAGGTTGTTCCTTAGATGAGGCTCACAGACAATGGATATATTGGGTGAGCCTGAATTTTTAGGCAGCATTTCTTGTATCACTGCTTATTTTGGAAGAGTTTCCAGGCAAACTCAAGTTGTTTTGCTCAACTGAGGTGAGGTTTGGGGGTTATTTTACCTAGGAGGGAAGGAAGATCTGACTAGAATAGCACTTTTAGCCTTAAAATCTGTGTTGCTCAGTGGTGGCTTGTACAATGTCACTGGTTGTCACACTCCCTCCAGCTGGGGTTGTTCATCTTTCATGGATAATGGAATGTGAGCCAGAAATTCAGTGACTCCAGGTCAGATTCCCTGTTTTTTGCTTAGTAAGACAGTTCTGGCAAGTTGTGTGTGTCCCTTCAGGTCACCTTGAGCACAGGCAGCAATGTTCTCATGTGGTGCAAAGCCCTGACCAAAGTGCTCAGTAAAAGTGTAATTCCAGAGGAGGGGATGGATTTGCCTGGATGGAACTGGAGAGACAGGGTGCTGTACAATAAATATTGTGCAATATTTCAAAAAACTCTCAAGGCTCTGCCAGGGTTTTATCTATGCAACAGAAAACCAGAGAAACTGAGGGTATATGGGGGAATTTTTAAAATGTTTTTGCTGTTCCATACAGGAGAATAAAGTTTTTTGATTAAAATTCCCAGTTTTCCTTGGGAAGAGAGTATTTCTGGCAGTAATGGTATGAAAAGAGCTGTAGAATAAGATCATTGTTCTGTGTACACCTGCATCCATAACAGAGTGTTCATATCACTCCAGAAATTTCCACAGGAATCTTAAGCAGAGCTAGAAAAAGTTTCCCCCTGCTGTCTGGGCACTTCTGTGTTGTTATCTGTTAATAACTGACAAGAATAATCTAAAGCCAATCAAGTAGCCTCTTCTGCATTAGTGAGGGCAGGTTTAAGTTACCTCTGACTTGATTTTCCACCACCTTTGGGATGTTGAAAAAGTAGCTGGGAGCAACTTGTGTCACCTCCTGTGCTGTGATGCTGCCCCAGGAGTGGCCTGAGAGCACTCTGGGGACATTAGTGCTTGCTTTGGGAGGGCTAACACTGTTGTTTTTTATTTTCAAACAGAGGGAATTCCCAAAGTTCTTCACGTTCCGTGCCCGGGATAAGGTGAGTGGGATATTCCTAATACTTTCCTCCAAGTGTTGGCTTTATCATTCTTTCATGCAGTGATTCACTGCTCAGAATCAGGACAAAACCTTCTGGTTTCTGTGGAAAAGAGGGCTTTTTGAGAGGGGTGAGCTTGAGAACTTGCTGTCCTGCAATTTGTATTTAAGTTCTCAGCGCTTCAACAATCTCACAGCTCCCGTTGCCAGCGGCTGCGTGAGAAAAGTCTGGGTTGGATTGCTTGGAATTTTTAGAGCTGGAAGGAAAGATGAAATTTCACGAGGGGTGTTGTGGAGTCCTTACCCTCAGTGCTTCACCTTTCCCACCCTCTCCTGTGCCCCTGCAGTTCGAGGAGGACCGGATTTACCGGCACCTGGAGCCGGCCCTGGCCTTCCAGCTGGAGCTGAACCGCATGAGGAACTTCGACCTCACGGCCATCCCCTGTGCCAACCACAAGATGCACCTGTACCTGGGGGCAGCCAAGGTGGAGGTGGGCACAGAGGTGACAGACTACAGGTTCTTCGTCAGGGCCATCATAAGGCACTCGGACCTGGTGACCAAGGTGAGTTTGTCCCTTCCCAAGGCGCTGAGTCAGGCCTGGGGTCATCCTAGGGAACTGCAGGATCCAAAACTGACCATTCCCTGTGTGGAGGCCTGGGGGTGCTGCCCCTCTCCCTGCTGGTGCTGCTCTGCAGAGCTGTCCCTTTGGAGTCCTGCTGTTCCTGTGCTCCAGGGAGGTTTTTCAGGAGTCCAAGAGCAGAGTCATAAATCCTTAGATCTCGAGACAACAGTGGCTTGCCCTGCCTGGTTTCAGATTTACTCTGAGCTGAAGGAGGGCACGAGGCAGCCAGGTGTGGGGTGCAGGCACTGGGAGCACTGGCTCTGTGCTGGGGATGGATCTGCTCCAGGGCTGCACACGGGTTCTGCTCTCTCCATGAAATCCTCCTGCAGTTTTCCAAGCCTGGCGGTCTCGGGCCGTGGTTTGTGAGTAGAAAGCCAATGGTTTGCTGGCAATCTCTGGCAGGAAGCCTCCTTTGAGTACCTGCAAAACGAGGGCGAGCGTTTGCTGCTGGAGGCCATGGATGAGCTGGAGGTGGCCTTCAACAACACCAACGTGCGCACGGACTGCAACCACATCTTCCTCAACTTCGTGCCCACCGTCATCATGGACCCCTCCAAGGTGGGAGCTCTGCCCAGCTCGGGGCTGCTTGTCTCTCCAGGGCTTCACTTGTCAGAGCTAAAGGATCTTTTGTTCACAGAACCACAGAATCATGGAATGGTTTGGGGTGGAAGGAACCTTAAAGCTCATCGTGTCCCTACCCCGACACCTCCCACTGTCCCAGGCTGCTCCAAGCCCCATCCAAACCTGGCCTTGGGCACTTCCAAGGAAGGGGCAGCCTTTGCCAGGGCCTCCCCACCCTCACAGTCAGGAATTTCTTCCCAGTATTCCATCCAACCCTGCCCTCTGGCAGTCTGAAGCCTTTTTGTTGTGCAGCTCAGCTCCTCTGTGTAAACTGAGGGACAATTACTAGAAGTATGTTTTGTGTTTGAAACTAAACCTATTTTTTCATTGTGTGTTTGAGGTAAACAGTTTTAATAAGAAAGCAGAGGTAAACGCTCTTCTGTTTGTTACAAAAGTTCAGATTCCATCCAAATAAAACATGAGGTAAATTAGGAGCTTAAAAAGAATCTGTAAATTTAGCTACAAAAATGCCTCATTCTCAGTCTCTGCTGCAAAACCACAGAGATGAACATTATAAATAAATGAACATTAAGCTTGGTGGATGCACAAATGAAAGTGTTCAGGCATAAAGGATGTTTGTGGTTAGCAGAATCACTACAAAGCAAATCCCAAGTCCGGGCTGGATTTAGCTGGAAATCAGCATTCAGTTCATGGGTACCCAAAGATGAGAGCTGACCTTTCCTGAGGAGAACAGCTGAAAGTTTAAAAAGATGAATTGGGTATCAAAATAACTCTCTCTTGCTTGCTGACTTTTAAATCATGATTAAAAATTGGTGGCGTAAATCTCCTTTGAATGAACCTTTCCTGGCGTGTCCAGAGCTGTTGGTTCCCAGGAAGTTCAGAAGAAGCTGGAATATTCATCCCTGGAAGTCAGGCTGCCCTCAGACACAAACCATGACTTTTCCTTGAGCTGCTGTGCAAAAGAGACTTTTTTTTGGGAAAAATGTTTAACCCAGCCTATAAATTGTCTTCTTTTAATATGCACTTTGCCCACAGTGGTATTTTATAAAGTTTAATAGAGGAGCAGAAGGCCCAGCTCCAAGCGGTAATTGCTTTGTTGATTTAAAGCTCCGTGCAGGCAGTGAAATGTGATTATTGTGCATACAAGGGCTACAGAACTGCTTGCCAAGGATTTGGCTTCCCTGGATTGTGCAGTTCCCAGGTGTGAGGGGAGGCAGGGGGTCCCTGTGCTGGGGTGAGGTGTGGTGGTTGGACTTGATGCTCTTCAGGGTCTTTTCCACATCACGATTCCGTGGCTCTGTGTGACATGAGGAACCAGGGGTGTGAATCCAGCCCTGTCCCACTGCATCAGTAGTCCCCAGGTGGAGTTCTGCCTGTCTCAAGGCTTAGCATGAGGAGGGACAGGTCCCCAAGGTCCCGTAGCTGCCCTGGGCACGTGCTGATGCAGGGGTGTCGCTTCCCCATTTTGCGGAGAGCGCAAGTCGCCACGTTGCTTCTCCGTCCCCTCGCGTGTCCCCTGGGGGGAACACAGAGCCAGGGGTGGGCCCAGCACGGTTTGGGTTGGGAGGGCCCCCAAAGGCCATGCCAGAGCACGGGCAGGCCCGGGCTCTGGGGCTCTGCTGGGGAGGTGCTCCCCTGGCAGATCGAGGAGTCGGTGCGCTCCATGGTGATGCGCTACGGCAGCCGCCTCTGGAAGCTGCGCGTGCTGCAGGCCGAGCTGAAGATCAACATCCGCCTGACGCCCACGGGCAAGGCCATCCCCATCCGCCTCTTCCTCACCAACGAGTCGGGCTACTACCTGGACATCAGCCTCTACAAGGAGGTGACAGACTCCAGGACAGGCCAGGTACTGTTCCACAGAAATCGCCTCCTAACTCGGGCGCTGTGACGCTGACACCTGTTTATTTAGTGCTGGGCATGTGTGGGGATGGTTCTTCAAATGGCACATGTGAGGGACTCGAGGTTATGCCCCTCCTTTTATCTTTCAAGGTATTATATATGTATAGAATTTTAGATAAATTTCTTGACCCTGCCTGTTTTTGTTTTGTGTGGTAGTTAGCTCTGTGCTCTTCTGGGTGCGTGTCGTTGTTGGTTTTGGTCTTTTGGTAACTGTTCAAATTATCAGATGAGTTTTGTTCAGTTCAGGAGACATAGGGCCCTTCTTTGTTCTAGTTTTCTGCATTCTTTGCTCTTTTCATTTTGTTAATTTAGACTACATTCATTTTTCTTATCATAAGAAGTGCCAGATGCTCACATTCTTCTGAGCATCATGAAAGCCATAGATAGAGAATATAATTTTTATTAAGCTTGTTACATTTTAAAAGACAATATATATTTCTAGGTTAACTATCAAATTGGTTAAATTTGAACCCTTTGTCTCATTTCATCCCCACAGTCCCAGGGTTGGGTGAGAAGGGGACACGTTGTACCTGATGGAGCTCCTGTGGGTTGTGGTGGCTCCAGGTGACCCCAGAATGGTTTGGGTTGGGAGGCACCTTAAAACTCATCCCCTTCCACCCCCCTGCCATGGACACCTTCCCCTAGACCAGGTTGCTTCAAGCCCTGTAACACATTTTAATGTAACACAAAATTGCCATTCAACTTAGCCCAAAGGAAGGAGAATGGGAAGGTAAACTTGCAGCAGATGTGAAAATGTGATCAATTAAGTCAGACAAGTTTTCTGGTTGTTCTGTACGTGCCCTCAATCATTTGGGCAGCTGTTTTTCCAAAGGGTTTTCCTCAGAGTACTCAAAAAAGTACTAGAAGAAGAATCTCTGCTGATGCTCATCCTGTAGGTTGTAATAAGAAATATTAATTATACATTTTCCTGAGTGTGATAGAAGAAAATCTGTGAACCTGTCCTTTAAATTCTAAAGATATAAGAAATGACCTGGGTAGGATGATGTAAAATTATGGAAGGTGCTTTTATATCATTTTTATGAAGTGTAATGGGCTCTTTTGTAATGGCTGTGGCTGTTGTGGTATTTCTGTTTTCCATGGTGCAGGAACAGTGTGGTTAACTGAAATACCTACATATGCTGAAACCCATGGAGCATGGGATGCATGGAAAATATTTAAATAGAGAAATGTTTACATCTCCCTCTGTAATCATCTCTCTGCCAGGCAGGAGAAGCAGCAGAATAAATCACTTGGGCACTGTGAGTGAGAACACAAAGTGCTGAGTCACCTTTCTCCCCCTTTTTCCATTTAATTTTTCCAGTGAGCTGCTGGCCGTGGAGTCCATCCAGCTCTGAGATCCCAGAACAGATAGTGTCAGTGTGTTCTACCTCATTCCTGCCTTTGAGGGGAGATGAGGAAAGAAAAGAACATTTTAATAATCTCCAGCAGCTCAGCTTAACCCTTGAGTTGAGCCAGTCACTTGTGAAGGTCACAAGTGGACTCTGAACTGATGAGCTTCATTATTTAAAGCTTGGGGAATGGGCTCATGTGGGTGTGTGTGGCTTTAGCAGCTTTTCCAGTATTAAATTTGATTTGTTTTCCAGAATATTAAACCAGGTTCTAGTAAAAAATAATACACTGGTATTTTTAGGAAACTTCCCCCTCATGAGGGAGGTTTACAGGGCGAGTTCAGATCTCTGGATTTTTTTTCCTGTGTTTTCAGAGGGTTCTTTTAAACTTAGAGAAATCTTTTTTAAAAAATTCAAATATTACTGATGTGCTGGGTACTTTCCTGACTTCTGAAGAATGGGAAGATGGCTTCATGGTGAGAGTATGACCCTGATCTCTTGTTTCTCAGTAGTGACAAGTGGTGATGCTCAGCACAGACTTCTCCAGTTCCCTACAGAGCTTTCCAGAGATTTAAGGAGAATTTCCAAGTGCAGATTCTGACAGATCCCAGGACAGGCATTGCCAGACACACTACCCTGAACAAATGCTTCTCCCATTAATGAAGCTGCCTCCCAAATTAATGTTTGTGCAGACTGAAGAGAGCATAAACTGCTGGTTTTATCTAAAAATAAAAACAGGCTTTACTGAATTTTGTGTAATTCTTCAATTAATTCCTAGCCAATTAGCTAAATTCTGTTAAACACATCCTCATCATGTCCCTCCTGCCAGGTGTGTCCCTGTTAAGCAGCGTTTGGGCCGTTCAAGGCGTTTTTATCCCCTTTTTTTCCTCCTCCTCTTTCTCCATGGGAAAGCTTCCCTTCCAAATCCTGCCTGCCCGGAATATATAGCCCCGTGAAGCACGGCAGTTGATAATTCATGTTGCTACTCTGGGAAAATCTTTTAGACTTACAATATCAAAACTTCAAGCCCGGTGACATATGCAAGGGCTGACCCGGCTGGCGGGCGCAGCCGCGGCTCCCGCTGCATAAATAACAGAGCTGTCCTGGCTGCTCCCAGCCCTCCCTGGGCACAGCCAGGGTGCCAGGGCAGCTGCTGGGCACAGCCAGGGTGCCAGGGCAGCTGCTGGGCACAGCCAGGGTGCCAGGGCAGCTGCTGGGCACAGCCAGGGTGCCAGGGCAGCTGCTGGGCACAGCCAGGGTGCCAGGGCAGCTGCTGGGCACAGCCAGGGTGCCAGGGCAGCTGCTGGGCACAGCCAGGGTGCCAGGGCAGCTGCTGGGCACAGCCAGGGTGCCAGGGCAGCTGCTGGGCACAGCCAGGGTGCCAGGGCAGCTGCTGGGCACAGCCAGGGTGCCAGGGCAGCTGCTGGGGGCTGGCAGCTTCCCCCAGACCCAGGTTTGTGCTGGGGCTGTGGCTTTGGGTGCTCTGTGCCACCCCNCAGGGCAGCTGCTGGGGGCTGGCAGCTCCCCCCAGGCCAAGGTTTGTGCTGGGGCTGTGGCTCTGGGTGCTCTGTGCCACCCCAGGGCACAGCCAGGGTGCCAGGGGGCTGGCAGCTCCCCCCAGGCCCAGGTTTGTGCTGGGGCTGTGGCTCTGGGTGCTCTGTGCCACCCCAGGGCACAGCCAGGGTGCCAGGGGGCTGACAGCTCCCCCCAGGCCCAGGTTTGTGCTGGGCTGTGGCTCTGGGTGCTCTGTGCTCCCCTGGGCTGGGGTGCTCAGGCCGGGCTCGTGCAGCGACGGGCAGCAGTGGGTGGTGGAGCACGGGGTGCCCGGCTGTGCCAGCCCTGCAGAGGGCAGGGACAGTCAGCCTGGGGGATTTTAGGAAGAGCTGGATCAGCTCAGGGTTCAGAAGGCGTGGGTTAAGCAGTACCTGGCCGTGGTTTGTCCTGCAGATCATGTTCCAGGCGTATGGAGACAAGCAGGGACCGCTCCATGGGATGCTGATCAACACTCCCTACGTGACCAAAGACCTGCTGCAGTCCAAGAGGTTCCAGGCACAGACTTTGGGGACATCCTACGTCTATGACATTCCTGAGATGTTCAGGCAGGTGAGTATTCCTTGGGCTCTGCTCGTTGCCCTTCTCTTTGCCATCCTGATTGCCAGGGGAACCAGGGGCCTGGAGTGGTCCCCAGGGATTGTCAGCTGTGGATTGAATCTGCTTTGAGTGAAATAAGGATAAACTGTGCTGGAGTTCCATGAATGAGTTAACAGTAGAAGCTGAAACATGAACAGTCTCCCCTTTCTAGCTGCCATTTCTCTGTTTTCCCCCCTTGTCATCTGCCCCTGCTGGTCTCTGTCCTGAACCACCTCATTCAGATTCCCCTCTGGGGGGACACTGCTCGATGATTCACCTCCCAAAGCAGGTGATGTCCCTGGAACACTGGCAGTCATGCTGGCAGGAGGGAGAATTCGGGGTGTCCTGTTGGGAATAATCCAAAATTCTGTTGGGAGTACCACGCTGGAGTGGATTGAATAGGAATATTTTATGTTCAGAGAAATAGATTACATTCTTAAAGATCTTATTCTTATAATATATTCTCTAATATATAGAATAATTATTCTATATATTTATTTTATATATATAAAATATATATAGAATATATATTTAGAGAATATATATATTTAGATATGTATTCATATATATATTCTATATATTCTATATCTTATTCTTATAATATATTCTATATATTTTACATGTGACACACGCCTGTGACACGTGTCTGACACATCTGTGACACTATATGTAACACTCTCCCTATCTAACACTCTATAATACTCATTATATATGATATATAGATGTTATTATTAATTTATACTGTATATGACACACTATACATTTAGATAGATAGATATATTTAGATACAGCTATATATAATAATATCTAATGTGTAACACTATATTCTTACTCATCTGATGCAATGGGTGTCATTCCTAAGGAGAATTTCTCCCCCCCAGTCCCTGATCAAGCTGTGGAACTCCATGAACGAGCTCGCCGTCCTGCCGCCGGCGCCGCTGCCCTCCGACATCCTGACCTACACGGAGCTGGTGCTGGATGACCAGGGCCAGCTGGTGCACATGAACAGGCTGCCCGGGGGAAACGAGGCGAGTGCCACTTCCTTTCATGCTGCTTCTCCCTCCACACCCCACAAAACGCTGTGCTTTGGGCTGGGTTTGCCAGTTGTAATGAGAATTTCCCAGCCAGGCACGGGATCTGTGCGCTCGGCCTCTCGCTGATGGAATCTGGCTCTTGAAAATGAGGTCTTTTTTTTTTTTTTGTTGTTTCATTCAAAATTAATACCTTCCCCACAACGGGTGTTTTAAACTTCCGTAGGAAATGATGATTCCCTTTCAGACCTGTGCCTGTGCTGGGCTTCCTTCATAATTAAAAAATGCTCATTCAGCTGTTCCAGGTAACTGGGGTTTGGATTTCAGCAAAATGTGTTTTACAAGACTAAATAGAAATATTTTCATTTGCTATAAAAAAAACCCAAAGCACAGAAAAATCTATTTTATGCTTCCATTTCCATCCTCCCCACACAGTTTCTATCAAGGTGTGTGGAACCTCCCCCTCTAGAGCAGGATTTACTCAAGAGTTACAACGAGCTGGTGCTGGGGATGGCAGGGTCACTCCTGGAGATGGAGCAGGAGGAGGCTTTGCTGTTGTGGTGGGGTTTTGCTGGGGTGTCTTCCCATTAGGAAGGCAAAAATTGCAGCTTTGGAATGACTGCAGAGTAAAGAGAACCACTAGAAGATGTGGTGGTTATTTTTGTGGGCATTAGTAAGTGAATGTTCTGAAGTAATTTGAATTTGAACAGTTCTAAGTGATAGTATCATTTATTTTTTCTTGGTGTTATTGAGCCATATTTTCCTAAATACACAGCTTAAGCTTTGCAGAGGCTCTGTTCAAAACCATCAGGGTAGTAATGCAAGGAAACAGGAATTTCCTCACCGTTTCCTGCCCAGATCCTGTCAAGGGAAGGTTTGGAATAGGATTTTTGCAAATTGCCCCTGATGGTGACTGTGGGGCAGCCTTGTCTTCCGCTGGACTTGAGGAGAAATGTTAGAACTGCTCTAATTAGAGCTGGAATGAGCTATTCCCTGCTCCCAGTGCATGCTGAGGCTGCTGGGGAGTCTTGTGCCATCATCTTTCTCTCTCTCCCTGCTCTCATTCAGCGTTTGAGTGCATGGTGGCTGGGGAAATAGCAAAGTCCCTCAGGGACGTCGCTCTGTTCTTGCTGAAATTACAAGCACAGAGCTGCCTGGGCATGAACATGTAGTGTTTACTCTGCCAGTATGAATACAAATAGTCTTATTATAAGAGATTCTGTACCCAAAGACCACCAAAAAAAAAAAAAATTAGGAGATTTTTTTTTTTAACCCTTGGTGGACTTCGTTGCGCTCAGTCTGGAAAGAAATTACGTGGCTGGTGTGGAGTGTTGGTATTTAAATGAATCTGATCTGATGTGATCCATCAAATGTCTTCTTGCCCAGAGGTTGTAGAGGTTGTGGGCTCCCCAACCCTGGCAGTGACCAAGGCCTGGTTGGACGGGCTTGGAGCAGCCTGGGACAGTGGCAGGTGTCCCTGCCCACGGCCAGGCTGGCACTGAATGGGCTTTGAGTTCCCCCCAGCCCCTCAGTGGAGTCTGTGCCCCAGAGATCCAGAGCTGGTTCCAGTCAGCTGACTGACAGGTGAAATAGGAACTTCTCGGGTAAATGTGAGATTTTTTTTGTTATTATTTTTCTTTCTTGCCAGCACAAGTTGCTGATTCTCTGAGTTCAGAGTCGTTAGAAGGATTGCCCGTTGTGTTTTTTGGTAAAGAGGAGATGTGCTGGGAATTGCTGTCTGTGGTAAAGTTGTTGTTGTTGTTGGGCACGTTTAGGTTCCTGCTCTCCTTGTTTTGGATCAGAGGCTCAGAGCCATTCCCACACTTCCAGAGGGAGCCCCGGCACTGGGGATCGACTGCTCGGAGCCAGGGCTTGCCCTTCCTGACAGTTACATTTCCTCTGTGTGAAAAGGGGTCAAGACACTTGCTCTTGCAGCATTCAGCTGAGCTGAGTGCCCTGGGTGTTTGAGCTGATGCGGGGAATTGAGAAGCCAGCATAAAATCCACGAGATTTGTGGGCAGCGTGTTCAGCCAGAGCTGTAATCCCTGCTCTGACATGGGCCAGGGCAGGAGCTCCAGGCTGGGGTTCTCCCTGTCCTCACAGAGTTTTCAAGCAGCATTTTGGGCAAAAATCTGTCTGTTTTCAGGAAAATCTTGAGGTCTCAGGACTTTTCCCAATCAAGGAGGTTTTCCCTGTGTAGTTCATGACCACTCCCCTGGCCCACCACACCACTGCAGTAATTAGCTCTTTGCTGTGGTCTTAACAAAGCAGCCAAGGAATTAATGGACTGTGAAAATACAGATTACTCTTTATTCCTAGACTGAGGGTCCCAGTCCTTGTGCTGCTGTACCCCTTGGGGCACAGCACCATCACTAGTGGGGCCTTTTCCCAGCCTCTGACCATCCAGAGGACACCTCTTTTTCCACTTTGTCACAGAATCCCAGACTGGTTTGGGTTGGACGGATCTTAAACCTCATCCTGTTCCACCCCTGCTGTGGGCCATGCTAAAATGGGGAAATCTCTGAAAGAGTCAGGAATTGGGAGAGCACAGAGCAGTTCAACAGTGTATCCACCACTCTTTAAATCACCATGCTGGAGACAAGACCTGGAGCACAGTGACACCCCCTTCAAAGCCCAGGGCTTTGTTCTCAAGATTAGCATATTAGCAGAAATCTCAATGTGAAAAGGTAATTCCCTCAGCCCCTTGCAGCACTCAATATATTCCTTGTCAGTCCTGAGCCGGGCGTTGGGATGCTTTTCTATAGCACTTTATGTATTTTGACTACAATTTCCCCTGATCCTCTGGCACCAGGAAAGCACCAGCTGCTGATAAGACCCAACTAATCTTCAAGGACAAGGAGAAAGTGATGTAAGGAGGGCCTGCAGCAACACCCCACATCCCCCTTCATCCCTCTCCCGCTGCCCATGGACAGTGTGTCATTTTCCCCACTGGCACTAGATGTCACAGTTTTTCCTCCTCAGTAGCACGAGGATCAGAAGTAATTCCACAATCACCGCTGTTTGCTGGAGCTTTGGCTGCAGCACCTTTCCTGGGTAGCTGGGAAGGTTTGGCCAGAGGAAATTCAGGATGGCAGAGGGCTCCTGGAATGCTGCTCTGGTGGCTTTCCGGATTGCCAGAGGCAGAAAGGTGTAGCTAATGCATTTTATACAAGCACAGCTTAATCGTTGAGCTGCATGTTCTGCTTTGTCACCCCCTGTTCCTGCATTTTATGGCAGGCACAGGGAATTAAAACAGCAGCGAGAGCTGCAGATTTCTTGGAAGGTTTTAAAATCCCCAAATCCAAGCCTTCCAGGAGCAGAGATGGAAGAGGTGGCACAGTTTTATTCTCTGTTCTCACAGAGGTGTTTGAACAGGTGTATGTGGATCACGGGGATCCTGTGGACAGGAACGTTCTTGCCCACAGGAAAGCTCCTGATGAACGTTGTGTGTTGCTCTCTGTAATGTATCTTTATCCATCTGTAACTTCAGGAGGAATTTCTCCCTGGAAAGGGAGGTCAGGCACTGGAAGGGGCTGCCCAGGGAGGTTTGGAGTCCCCATCCCTGGAAGTGTCCAAGGAATGACCGGATGTGGCACTCTGCTTTGGGTGACAAGGTGGGGATGGGTCACAGGTTGGACTTGATGATCCAACCTGGATGGTTCTGGGATTCTGTGGCACCTTTCCCTGAGCACTTGGTCAGGTCTTGTGATGGAGCTGTTCCCTCCTGTGGCTCAGCTCGTGCCAGCCTGCTTGGCTGGGCTGCCACCACCACGCTTGGATCACTGGGGGACACCTTTTCCAGAGCCAAGAAGGAATCCTGGGTTTTGGCACTCCACCCTTGTCGAGGCACGGAGCTGGAATGCCTCTGGCAAACCACGTGCACTCTGCCCTTTTCCTGGGAGCTGGTTCATGCTCCAGATAAAAACTGGAAAGCTCTGCTCAGTGTACCTGCAGAGTCGCTCTTTTAGATTGAAGTTCCAGGCAACAGATTCAAATGATGAAATGCCAAAATTGCTGCATCTGTACCAACTAAATACCCACATTCAGCTTTCCAAATCTGGATGTAAATGGATAGAATAAAGCCTGGCCTCCAGTCCCCAGGCTCAGCACCATCCTGTAGTGAGGGAAGGAGAATAAACCAACACTGATCTCTTCTCTCTGGTGCCCAGTGACAGGACCTGAGGGAACAGATGGAGCTATGCCAGGGGAAGGTTTAGGTTGGATATCAGGAAAAGGTTCTTCCCCCAGAGGGTGGTCAGGCACTGACCATCTCCCCAGGGAATGGTCAAGGCTGCCAGAGCTCCAGGAGTGTTTGGATGATGCACAGGGTGGGATTGTCAGGGTGTCTGTGCAGGGCCGTGAGTTGGACTCGGATGATCCCTTCCAGCTCAGGATATTCTGTGGTTCTGTTGGCTGCGCTTCTCCAGGAATTACAGAACCTGCCAGAAAGAGCCTGAAGAGCTCCCTCTCCCCAGCAGCAGCTGCCACTGGCACTGGCTCTCCTCTGCTCAGAGCCGTGCTTCCCGGAGGGAACCTGGGACCGGCTCCTTCCCCACTCCCCTCGGTGCCTGTTGTCAACAGCTCTGGCTGCCACCAGCAGTCAATTTGGAACTGCATCAGTGTGTGTATTACTGTTCCCATCGATAGTGCAATTAATGTTGAAGTCAATTTTGGTGTTAATTTTAGGCCATGATTAGTGTTGACACTGGGTGTCAAACGAGCGGCGTTTACGAGCGCGCCGTTCGTTAGCGCGCCCGTTTTACCGGCTCCTAATGGTTCCATTAAGGCCAAGATGGAGTGGGAGAAGGTGCGTGTAAAATTATACATCTGAAACTTGGGTGTCATCTCAGTGTGCCGTGCAATTCTGCGGGGCTGGGGCCGTTCAGGGAGCAAATGACAGCTGAGCACTGAATCCTAATCACAGTTTGGAGCGTCAGAAATAATGATCACTTCTGATCGGGGCTTGTGAATAATTCATCCCCTTTGATTTTTCACGTGCTGCCCACTGATACTTTTCAAACCAAATGTGTTCCTACAGGAGAATAATGGTCCCACTTCTTATGGAAATACCGTGGCACAAATCATTTTGCCAACATAAAAACAGTTAAATAAGACGGTTCCTGCTTTTATTTTTTTCCTCCGCCTCTTCTTCACTCCTGGGTGTGCTGGGAATGGAGCCGTGGCAGGAGCAGCACTTCCAAACTGTGCTGCCTCTTCAAAAGAGCCTGCTCCAAAGCCAGGGCTGCTCAGCATCACCTGCTATAGCCTGCCAGTGCTCTTAGGTGATTAGCTCAGCCCGGCTAATTAACCTGGGAACTCGCTGGTTTTTGGAGTGCTGCCGTTAACTTAAAAATCTCATCATACCTTTTTTTTTTTT
>VXBQ01008244.1:11047-51822 GCA_013400175.1 Phainopepla nitens | reverse complement strand
GGAGGGGATATGGGAATATGGGATCAGGGATGGGATCAGGGATGGCTCCAGAGCTGCTGCCCTCTCCGTGGCCACCCAGGGCCACACGCCCAGGATTCCAGGCCCTGTGTGGCCGAGCCTGGCTGCCATCAGCAAAGCGTCCTGAGGAAGCTCCCAGCTGCTCCCAGCCCACCCAGAGCCGTGTCCACTCAGAGCCCCACATTCCAGCCCCCTGGAATTCCTGCTGGGAGCTGCCTCACTCACCTCTGTCCCCTCTGCAGCCTGGTCCAGGCCAATCCCGAGGTTGCCATGGATTCCATCGTGCACATGACCCAGCACATCTCCCCCACGCAGCGAGCCGAGGTGGTGCGGATCCTCTCCACAATGGACTCGCCCTCGTCCACGTAAGAGCCCGGATCCCGCCCTGCCCCTGAGGAACCCGCAGCTGGAATTGCCCTTTGTCTGCTCGGCCGCCACGGGGAGGCTCAGGGAACGCTGCTGCAGTGACAGTTTTGTTTTTGCAAATCAGGCTGGCCAGAGGAAGCGTGTCCTTTGGCCAGGGACACGAGGAAATGTATCAGCACAAGCGCCTGCGGATCCGAGTCCCCGCCGTGCTCCTGTACCTTATTTATTGAACAGAGCGGGGCTGGGCGCTCCGGTACCGCGAGGCCTTGGCGTGGCAGGGCCCTGCAGGGACACCCCTGTCCTTCCAGGGACACCCCTGTCCTTCAGGGACACCCTGCCCCTGCAGGGACACCCTGCCCTCCTCTCCTCTCCTCCCCACGCCCGGCAGCAGCAGCTCCGTGCTGACAAGTGCCAATGTCCCCCTGTCCCCTCTCCCCGCAGCCCCTGGCTCTGTCAGTGGTGATTTGTGTGTCACCCTCTGTCAGTGGTGATTTGATTTGTGTGTCCCACGTCCGTCTCGTCTCGTAGGCAGAGGAAAACCAGCCTTCAGCTGCTGTGGCCGGAGCTGTCCCCGTGCCCCCTCAAGGCTCCCGGGCTCTCCAGGGCTGCCAAGGTTTTTGGGGGCAGGATTTTGGGGGCTGAATCCCCCCTCGCTTTGCCTTTGTGCCCAATTCCTTGAGAGCAGGCTGTGAATTGTGTGAAAGGCCCTTCTGGGAGGAGGTGCAAGAGACCAAAGTGCAGCTGCTCAGCATTTCTGCTCTCCCTTCCCTGATGTTGCCAGGATAAGGGATGGGGCAGCCCCGCTGTGTGTCCTTGGTGTCAGTGCTCATCCCTCTGCTCTGGGCAGCAGGAGGCAGATCCAGGCAGCTGAGCTGAGGGAGGAGAAAGGGCAGAGCCAAATCCCCCAGTGGGGTTGGAACTGCAGAAGGAAATCTCAGTCTGAGGATCTGAGGAGAGCTTTTCTCCATCACCCTGCCCTGCCCCAGAGCTGCCTCTGCTTGGCTGGGGAGGGGCCACTCTTACCTGGGAATGTGAAAAAATGTTGGGTTTGGTGTCTCATTCCAGTGGTCAGGAATAACTGGGTGGCAGGTAAGTGCAGGAAGGGGGGGCAGCTGCCCAGGTCCCCCCAGGCTAGGCCAGACCCCCGACTTCTTTCTACACCTTTTTTATCTAACAGAAGCTCAGAGGAGCTGCAGTGCTGGAGGGAAGCACAGCCCACCCCTCACACACAGCTCCTGGTACAGAGCTGCCTCTGGGCAGTCCCGGGCTCACCAGTGATGGTCCTGGAAGAATTTCAGATTTTACAGCCCCTCCTTCATACAGCAGGAAGGGCTCTACATCAGAAGCGTGCTACATCAGAAGGGCTGGTTTTATGAGAGAATGAATCAATGATGCTGCCAGTGCCTCTCACCTCTCCTTGTTTCCTCCTGAAGTGCAATGCAGCCCTTCTGCCTGTGGTGCCAGTGACTGGAGGTGCCAGCCCGGGGTCGCTGCTCCCCTGCCCGTGGCCAGCAGCGCTCGGCCACCCGCAGGATTGCTTTTTCTTAATAGTTAAGAACCCTAATTTGATTTAAGAGATTTTTTTTTTTTTCCCCCACTAGAGCCCCCTGAACAAGCCCCAAAGATGCTTTTGCTTACGCCAGGGTGGGCTGCAGCAGGACACACAGACAGAGAATGTGTCAGCCAGGCAGGACCGGGACGTGTGGGGCTCTTCCCCTGGCACCAGGGTCCCTTTTCCAGGACATCTGCAGGTGCACTGGGCAGTGTCCCCGTGCCCACAGTGCCACAGCCTGGTGCAGAGCAGCCCCCCCATGTCAGTGTTACAGCACCGGCTCAGCCCCGCTTCACCCGGGGTAAAGCAGCTCCAGAAACATCTCTTGGGTGGCTCTGGGGTCTGGCACTGGCCCCGGGGGCTCTGGGCCTGCTGTGGCAGCAGCACCTGTGATGTCCCCAGGTGTGTGGGGGGGTCACTGGGGGGGGAACCCCCTGGGTACGAACGGTTCTCGCTGGTGCTGAAGTATTTCACTTACCTCAATTTCTTTTAATAAAAAGAATGAATTACAGCTCTGGTGCTGCGAGTGGAATCTGTCACCCCTGTCCTGGGGGAGCTGGGCCAGGACAGGGAGGGTTCTGTGCAACCCCTCCAGGGCAGCTGTGCCCTCACTGAGCTCCCAGCTCTGCCCCATCCCAGGTCCCCACTGTCCCCAGGTGTCTCCAAGGCTGATGGTGCCACTCCTCACTCCCACCCTCCAGGATTTATTGTCATCTTTAACATCCCACTGAATGGGACAAACAGGGGAAAAAAAAAAAAAAAAACAAACCCCAGAGATGCTGCTGAGGTGGGAGAACCTGGGGCCCCTCTTCCCAGGGCTGTTATGGGGGCAGGGATGGTTGCACTGGATGATCCTGGAGATCCTTTCCAGCCTCCTCTGTGTCCTGGTCAGCAGGAGCCTGCAGGGAAGGGCCCACCAGGGCTTTGGCTGAAGGATTTCCCTGGGAGCTGATCCACAAACACCCTTTGGAGGTGTCCACATGAAAGGTGAGATTTAAATTTGCCGACGTGAGCCACCACAACTCCTGCAGTTGATTTTTCACATTTCTCAAACCAGAATCATGACAGTTAAAATTTGGGGGGTGGTGAGGGGACAGACCCTACTGAACTTCAGCAGCACGTTTAAAACTCTTTAGCCTAAAATATCTCCATATTAAAATGCCAAGAAAAGACATACCAAAGCTGTAAGCTCTCCAAAGCCCAAGATCAAAGTGCCATCATCTTTTAATGTAAACCTTTTGTTGCATCAACAGTCTTAAGAGGGATGAGAGACATCAAAATAAAAACTGAGACAAACTGGGGCTTTGTAGCTGTTTTTTGTTTTAGTCTCTTCTCTCAATTTGGGCCATGAAATAGGTCAGCTCCATTACTGATCAGCTTTCCCACAAATATTTAAAACAAATTGAATTGCACACCCAATACCCATCACAATTACGCCAGGCACAATAACTAAATTAGCAATTCAACAAAATAATTGGAAATGCGATTCTCTCCATTCCAGAGCCTCCCCCGGGGCTTTGGCCGATCTATGGGGGGAAAACTCTGCTTTACTAATTCTGCAGCTAATTAGAGACACACTTGTAAATGAAGTTGTTTGTCTGAAAGTTGAAATTCTTTGCTGTGGCGGGGTTGGGGGGAGAGGATTAACACAACCCTCTGTCCCTCCCTCTGCACACCCAGTCCCCAAAACACCTCTGAGTGTTTTGCCAAGGTGTAATGCCCATTGGTGGAGGTACTAATTAGCAGCTGTATCATGAATTAATAAAGAATTAATATTCTGTAAGGGGGGGGGAAGGGAAGATCTCGGTGTTAATTGGCAGCATTAAAAAAACTTGATGGAGATCACCCTGGTTCTTTCTGTGCGGACACGGCCAGCTGGGGAGGCACAGTGTCCCCGTGTCCCCGTTCCTGCTGGCCCCAGGCTCTGGGAGGTGCACTCAGGGCTGCTCCTCGGGGATTGCCTTTCCCTGCAGCACCTCCAGCCCAGCTCCGGCCCCTTTTCCTGCCTTTCCCTTCTCCTTGCTGCCCTTCCCAGCAAGGTCAGAGCTGCAGCGGGGCCGCAGCCCCCGGGCCGGGCTGTCCCCGCGTCCCACGGCCCAGGTGGTGGCAGGGATGGGGACGGGGAACCGGCTGCTTAAACGCTGATAAGTGAATTCAAAAGCGGCGCTGGGCGCGGCTCGGGCTCTTATCTCCCCTCGCAATAGCGGCCAGAAGTTATCGCGCTGGAAGTGGTTCCTATTACCCTTTGAACACCACGGCAAAAAAGCACCGCCGGCTGCAGAGGACACGGGAGTCACACGGGACGGGGACACAGCTGAGAGGGGCAGGGACAGCCCCAGAACCACCGAGGGGACAGGACGGGACACTGCCAGGATTTCCCATGGGAAATGTTGCCCCAAGACACGGGGAGGCCCCTCTGTGCTGGAGCTGAACCAAAGCAGGGCTGCTCACCTGGCACAGGTGACAAAAATCAGCCTTTTCCTGTGCCCATGGCCCCCGTGACCCTGCTCCCCACAGCCCCTGCCTGGGGCTTTGCCTGGGGTGGGCTCTGCTCGATGTGGGGTCACTGAAATCCCAGGTCAGCAGTGGGTCCTGAAATCGGGGTGCTCTTCTGCCTGGACTGAGAGGAGGCAGGGAGAGGAGAGAAGGAGGGAGAGAAGGAGGGAGGGAAGGAGAGAAGGAGAGAAGGAAGGAGAGAAGGAGGGAGGGAGGGAAGGGAGGGAAGGGAAATCGAGGCACTTCCCTGGGAGCTGCAGCTCCTCTCCTGTGTGAGGGAGCAGAGATTTATCCATGCCTGAAAGCTCTGTTCCACCCAAAGGCAAGCCTCGCCTGGCACTTGCTTTGCTTTCTGAAGGAAAGCTGAGTGTTCCACAGGGCCTGGGGATCTGCTGGGGCCTCTCTGCACGGATCACACCGGGACAAGCAGCTCACAAACCTCTTTAATTGGAGTGCCCAGACCCCAGCCAGGGACAGGGTAACTCTGGGACAAGCCAGGGCCACCACACAGACCAGTGACACCAGAGAAGCTCCATTTCTGACTGATCAGGGCAGCTCCCAAATTCCCTCGACGGGGATTTACTACAGACCCCCCACACCCCTCCTGGGAGTCACCTCAGTCCTGTGCTGGCATCCTGCCCAGGATGCCCCAGCTGCAAGAGCTGAGTGTGCAGGATCAGTGCTGGCCTGGAGAAGTGCCCAGGATGTTCCCACAGCAGCAAAACCCTGGCACATCCCCGTGTCAGGGGCAGGAAATGTCCCTGAGTGTGTTCAACCACCAGGAAGTGAACTGGGAGCTCTGGTGCCTGCACAGGAGCACCTTTCCTCTGTTTTAAGGCCACGTTAATTATGGAAATGTCATTTAAATCCTCTCCACTGGTGAAAAATGAAGTCACACACTCCCAATGTGCAGCCAAGCACCAGAGCAGGGCACTGCACCCCCCCCTCAGCCCCCAAATCTCCAAGGTTTTAACCCAGGTGTGGGGGACCCAGCTGCAGGGGGGGCTGGACTGTGTCCCTCCCCTCACACTGTGCCCAGGCTGCCACATCAAGGCCAGGAATTTAAAGGGAACAGTTAAAAAAAGGGCTGGCTTTGGGAGGAAGCATTTCAGGGGGTGTTCAGGCAGGCTCACTCCTCCCTCTGATTTAGCAGGTTTGATGCTCCTTCAGGGAGGGTTTTAGGGACAAACCAGAGGCTGGAGAGAGCTGGCTCTGCTCCTGGGCAGCCTGAGGGAGCAGCTGAGGGCAGAAGCAGCTGGGAGAACACCAGGAGCTCAATCCCAGCTCCTAATTCTGCCCTGGTTCTTCTCCGTTGGTGACTTTTCCAAACAGCGACCGATAAAGCTCCGTCCTGGGGAAAGAAAAGAGGGAAAAGTTACTTTTCAAGGTCAAAATGGAAGCAAAAGACTGCCACAAATCTTTCAGTCCTTCAACAGGAAAGGCCTCGTGTAATTAAAAATGCATTTGAGAATCTTTATTAATAAATACAGGCAGAGGGGGCAACTTGTGTGAGCCCAATCCCAGGCAGGACAGAAATATGGAAATATTCCAGTGTGGCTGGATATTGGATCTCCAGAGAATGAGGGTTTCTGTAAGTTTGCCCTTTACAGACAGGCTCTTCAAGTAAGAAAACAAGATTGAATATTTTAATAGGATGTACGGGGCTGTGAGGAGGATTCAATCACACAGCCAACGTGGGGCTGTAATTTAGTTTTCATACATTTTCTTGGACAGTACTTGAAAAACAATGAAAATGACCCAGCAACAAGATTCCAATTAATATCCCATGTGCAGCAATTCTGATAACAGGAGCAAATTTCCCTTAAAAAAATAAAAAAAAAGAAGAAGAAGAAAAGTGGGCTGGTGTTATTTATCTTTTTAATTTTAGAAGCAGACAACGTGAGCTGGGGGAAAGGAGGGATTCTCATAAACCAGGCATTCCTGGGCATGGAGGGAAAAGCAGAGGAAGAGCTGGATTTTCTCTACCTGCAGTTCCTAAAGCCTCTTGGCTGCACACATGGAGGGGAGTGCTGGGTACACAGATGGGATTTCCCCTTCCAAGCACAGCAATATTTGGGTTTGGGCTCAGGGGAGGGTTCCCTGCCAGCTTCCACTGCAGCAATTCCATGTTCAACAGTGATGGCAGAAAAACTTCCCCAGGAAGAGAAGGAAAGAAGTCTCAGTGCCAGCAGTGCAGGATGGATGGACAAAGTTTTGTTCTGTCTGCAGGAAACTGCCTCAAACCTTCCTCAAAAACCACCCTAAAGGCATTGGGGAAAATCCAGAGGGGCCTTGCTCCCCTCTCCAGGCTCTCCAGGCCCTTCTCCCTTCCACATTCATTCGTTTTTTCCACCCCCAGGAATGTGAGGGGGTGCAGAACCAACATTTTGGGGAACCCCATGGGAATTATTCAGAGAGAGCAAAGCTCCTGTGCCTGCCCCACGAGCAGCTGAACCCCAAAGTGCTGCTCTGCAGCCTGGCCTGGCCCTTCCCACTGGGGCAGAACCCAGGAGGAGAATTCCTCGGGTTTTTGTTTTCATTTTTGTGGGTTTGATGCTCTCCTGTGGGTGCAGGAGTTCAGGGATGGATGCTGAATTTGCTCCAATCCCACAGATTTTAAATAAACAGCCATTTTTCAAGCCAGCAGGGCCCGGGGAGATTCCAGGGAAGAATTTGTCTTTGCTGGCAGAGCAGTGTTTGCTGGCACTGACAGGCTGTGGAAACTCCAGGATTTGGGGTCAGGGTTCCCTCATCCTCCCAGGAATGGCACTGGCAAAAGGAAGGGGATGAAGCAAATCCCCATTTTTTTTGTGTGGATGATGACACAGCAGGGCCAGACACCCTGGCAGAGTGACAAGAGAGAAATCAGGTAACCCCAGCACCCCCAAAACAGGGCAAATATTTCCTCCTGAAACATAAAATATAAAATATCCCAACCCTTTTTTTCCCCTCCTCTCCTCCTCAAGGCTCCCTTTCTTTTCCAGCCTCTTCCCTCAGCAGGATTTAACCATGCAGAGAGTAAAACTCATCAATCCTCCAGGTTTAACCTTGTCTGTGTTTCAATTCACCAGGGTAAGTGCAGATTTTAATACTTTCAGCCCCCTTAAGGCTATGCATAATGAACTTGGATTTTGGTTAAAAAAATATAAAAATTTCTCTCCTCCACCCCCAGATATTAAACATCAGACTTGAGCCAGTGGGTTGAAACAGCCAGTGCTACCTGGAGCTGGGGAAAGGTGACTTTAGCACAAGGAGCAGCCTGTGCTGGGGGAGGAACAACTTGGGCAGGTAATTAACACAATTAACACAACTTCCACCTCAGGTACAGCCAGAGCAGGTCGATACAGGGGTCTTCCCTGAATTAAAATTTAACTTACCCTTTATTGCAACCCACAAAAGCAAGTAATGAGCACTAACATTTTTATTTCTTTTAAACTGTCATTTAGGCTGTAGAGGGGATAATTACCTATTTCCACTGTAGTAAGGTTTTATCACCCTTAGTGAGGCATTTTCTAATTTAATATTTTTACTGTATTATCATAAAACCTGTTTCTGGAAAAAATGATCAGGAACCACACAGCCATTTGCCATAAAACATGTGTGTGTAAGTACCTTGGCTTAATTATTTATGCATCTCTTCCAGAGGCAGGGGCTGGCACCTCCCCACCTGGACACTGCTGCTTCCAGGTCAACCATATAATTTTTAAAAATGAAATAAAAGCAGCTACAGGCAGCCCAGGTGGTGAGCTGGGGTGCTGAGAGGGGTTCTTCCTCCTCCAAACCCCAGGTGCTGCTACTTACAGACATTCTACAGGCACAACAGAGAGAAAGGAGTGCCCTGGATGAATATTAATGGCTGCAGCACATTTCATAAATCTCTAGGAAGCATCAAAATATAAATCACAAAAAGTCTCAGCAGATCCCCAGGAATCTCCTCTGCCCCCCCTGCAGCAGCACCAAATACTCCAAGGGGAAACCAAACATGGGAGGGGAGCAGCCAGTGCTGGGCTCTTCTGTGTAATTACACTCATGTGATTCTCTTTTTTTAAAACATAGTTCTGTAAACCAGCAGAAGAACAATATTAAGGGGGAAAATTCAGTTTCTGGGGGCTGTTTTTTTTATTAAAATAGCAATAGTGCTATGCTGTGCTCTTTAGTAAAAATACCCTCCAACCAATTTCTCTGCCTTTTCCCAAGTACCTTTTACTTCTTCTCTTCTTCTACCCCAAAAAAGATAATTTAGAATATGCCACCAGCAGTACTGAAATGAGTATATCCCCCATTCCTACTGCCATCCTCCACGGGGAACTATGAATTTTTAATTCACAAAAACTGAAAAAGAAGATGGAATACAAACACCTGTGGAAAACACAGGCCCCTGATGGAAACTGAGGCTGGCTGATGGTTTCCTTGGAAAACTTTCTGTCTGTACCAGACTGGCCCAGCTGGTCAGAGCAGGTGCTGCTAACACCAGGTCTGGGGGTTCAGTCCATGGAGGGATCATTCACTGAAGAACTGGACTTGATGATCCATGTGGGTCTCTCCCAGCTTGGAATATTCTGTGAAATGTTTTGCCCACTGGTGTGAAATTCAGATTAAAGTGCCCAGCAAGCAGAGCAGGTACCAGGAAGGCAAAACAAAGCTGAAGCCTTTAATTTCTCAATAAAAACGAGCATTTCTGTTAAAAAAAATGAAATGAAAGGAGCAGGAATTCCAGGTGAGCTTGGGTGGATTTCACTCCACTCCCAGTCCCAGGAATTGCTGCTCCACACCAGGAAGGCAAAAACAGGCTGAAACCATTTACTCCCAGCTTCTACTCCAAGGCTGAACCAGCCCCAACTGCCAGTGAAACCCTGAAGCACAGAGGGCTCTGCTGTGCATTCCCCAGCTCCCAGCACACCCTCCCTGCTCACTGGGACGGGGTTCTGGGGTTCCTACAGCCCCAGCAGCTGGCACTGAGCCTCTCCCCAAAATTCCAGCCACAAATCCCTGGCCAGAGGGCCCCAGTGGCCCAGGCAGCTCCTGAAGGAGGCTCACAAAGGGCTCCTGCAGTTCCCTCCCTCCCAGGCAGCTCGGGATCAGCTCCTCTGTGCCTCTGCAGACGCTTTTAGCCCCACGGCTTTAAATTACAGCAGGTGACCTGTGACCTCTGGCTTGTCCCCTGAGAGCAGGCACAGCGTTTATAAATATTTCACAAAGCTGGTTCTGGCCCTAAACAAAGGCCCAGTGCACATCTGGAGGGGCTGGCTGTGGGGATGGCTGAGGGGAGGGGGACAGCAGAGAGCCCAAGGCAGTGTCCCCAGCCTCGCTGGCACCAATTCCAACACTCCCCTCCAGCAGCACCAGCCTCCTGCCCAGCCTGAGCTCGGGACACAGCCATGGAGCAGAGCTGGGACCTCTCTCCTCCTGATTTTGGTCCCAGTTCCCTTCTCACAGGAGCTCTTGCAGCACAAAGCACAGAAGATGAAGGGGACCAGCAAAACACAGGGATGTGCAGACACCTCTGGGCTGCTGGTGTTCCAGCAGCTCCAATTTCCCCAGGAAATCCATCAAATGCTGCCTTCCCAGGCTGGTTTGGGATGGGTGTTTGAGCAGGGCAGGCTCTGGGATGCTGCTGGGAAGTGCCCTGTGCAGAGGGAACCATTCTTTGTGCTCCTCATATTCCGAGGACGATTTCCCTCTTTCACAGCTTGCCTGTTTCATAACAGATTTGATGCAGGAGAAGACAAATTGTCTCACAAAGGAAAAACGACAAATCATCTCGCAGCCCTTAACAGGTTATTTTTTTTTTCCCCCCTTTAAGAAGGAAATTTCCATACCACAGGTGCCTGTCTTCTTGCCAGGGATGTCAGACATCAGCTGTGGGGACAGAGTGATCCCAGCCCAGTGCCAGCAGCTGGGTCACACCTCAGACTGGCAGCTGGAGCCACAAAACCCCTGTTCTGTGCCCCAGCACCAGCCCTTCCAACGCTGGGTGAGGAACACGGGGGCTACACTGCACCTCCAGGGGCTCACCAAGCCACAGGCTGGGGGGGATTTTAAATAAAACAAAATCAGGCACAAAGAGAAGAAATTTCAAGGCCAGGTTGGACACTGGGGCTTGGAGCAGCCTGGGACAGTGGGAGGTGTCCCTGCCATGGCAGAGGTGGCACTGGGTGGGCTTTAAGTTCTCTCCCAGCCAAACCAGTCTGGGATTCTGGGATTCTATGATACCAAAGCTGTGGTGCCTCAGGATCAATCCAAGCAGGTTCAGTTTCACAGGGTAACACTTTTCCTTTGGTTCCAGACTGCCCTCCATGCTCCTGCTTCTCTCTTTGTTTCCCAGAGCAGGACATCCTCTCTTCCAGGCTGTGCCTGAACGAACCTGGAGGTGTTTTCCTCACCCCACCAGGGTCATTGGGGTTTGTGGCATGCAGCACAGGAGCTGCTGGCTCAGTTCTTCCAGCAGGAAGGGCTTTGCTTCCTCCCAGGAGTTCTGTGGTGGTGAACACCCTGGATTGACAATCGCCGAGCCCAAATTCCTCCATTAATCTGCTCTCATGGTGTTTTAATACCCCAAGTATGAAGTGAGCCAAGTTAAAGGCTGGTATCTCACCAACCTTTTTTTTTTTTTTTAAATTTTATTTTATTAAACTCTTATGTCATATAAGTAAATTAATCTTTTAATACCAGGATTTCCTGCTATGTACCCCCCTCTGCTTGCAGCGAGACACTCTGTGACAGCAACTGCACTAAAGGGAGAATGCTGATTGGGGAAATGCACAGGGCCTGGCTGGATCCGAGGGAAAGGCTCTAATCCAAAGCTCACTGGCAGCTGGATAATCTGGGTGTTCATTCAGCCTTCCAGCAGGCAGCACTCTGCTCCTGCAGGAGCAGCACCGGGCTGGAGGCTCCCGTGCCCCAGGCAGGGGGGTCACTTCCTGCACTTGGATGTGGGATTTAAGGAAGTGCCTCCCACCTCACGTTGTGGTGACACTGCATGGTTTGACACAGTGCCATCAGAGCCATCTTCTCCCCTCTGATTTGACTCACAAAGGATGTAAATTCCTCCTCCCTAATGAGGATCCATTTGCAGAGGCATAAACCAACCTATATAAAATGGGATCCATTCCCCACCTTCCCCCAGCTGTAAATCCCCAGCTGGAATTGCAGCCTGCCCCTCCTGTCCTGCCTGACTTTCCTGCAGAAGAGGCTCCTGCAGAGCCCTGGGTCCATGTTTAATGATGATGTATGGGTGCCCTTCCCCTCGGGGGGGTGTGGGGAGGGGTCACACGTGTGACACTGCCAGCCTGGGTATCAACAGCAAATTATAAACCGTGTCAATCCCAGCTAATGCAAAGCTGTAATCCTCTTTAACAAGAGATCAAATCAGTGCCATGAGTTATGTTCATTCTGTAATCTGATAAGAAATAGAGTGAGCCTCTAATAAAAGAGTAATGAGAGCCCTTAATGATGCTGTTAAAAGGTAGTGCCAGTTAAAATACTGCTGTTGTTCCAGCTGATTAGATCACTGTTGCATATTTGCACAATCTTGTTTCACCTGTCAGAATAACCTGAGTTGTCTTGGGAGATAAAGGTGTTTGGACCAAACATCTGTGTCCTTAGAGGATGTCCCCTCCTGCAAGTTACTGTCCTCCAGAGGTGAAATTAGGATGTTCCTCAGACTTTGCAGTAATGTGACAGCAGCCCTGGCTTCACAGAGCCTGTGTTCAGTCTCTGCACAGGGCTCTGGGTTCCACCTCAGCTCCAGCCCAGTCCCATGTGACATCTTCAGGAATTCCCTGAGGCTCTTGGCTCAAGGACCCAAAAGCCTGTGGGGATGGGGGCTATCACCTCTCTGTGCCCCATTTCCCCCAGCAAAGACTGGCCTGCTCCCTGCTCTGCTGCTATTGAAGGATGCCAAGTCCTGATCATGGAAAAACCTATTTCAAGGGGGGGGTCCAAGAAGGGGAAACCACAAGATGCCACCCTCAAGCCCAGGAGAAACCAAAACCAACCTCATGCTGCCCCAGACAGCTCCTCTGGACAACCTCCAGACCACACTCCCAGCTTTGCCTTTGGGCTCCTGGTCCCAGGGCAGAACATTTACACACCAATGACCTTGGGACCCATCAGAAAAACCTTGGCCCAAGAGGCCAATAAACGTGTTAAAGTCTATAAACACAGACCCCAAGGTAACCATAAAAATCATTCCCAGTGCATGTTTTAAAATACTACCAGAGAGGGGTTAAAAAGGAGGAGGGCTGGAGGCCACCAGTGCCCCACACATTACAACATAAAATATGTGAGCACGAGGTTAAAGAGCCCTGCCCAAGCTTGGGGTGCCTGGAGAAGGGGCAAGGGGAAGATGGATTGCCTGCAGCAATGCTGTTAGCCCAGCCAGCAGCAGGAGCCAGGCACAAAGGGGCAGGGATGGTGACAAAGGCACTATTTGACTTGTGTGTTTCTCTTCCTCACTTCAGGCTGTAAAATCTGCAGTGATGCCCCTCTCCTGGCAGTGCTCAGGCTGCTCCTCCTCCTCACAGGGATTTCTTTTCTTCCTGTTTGCACAGCCAAGGAAGAACCAGAAGCACAGCACTGCTCACTCCCTGCACTCTGCACCACCCCCAAGCCCACCCACATCTGCAGACACATACTGAAAAATCAGAGCAGCTGGGCTTTGCTCTCACTTCAAAAAAACCAACAACAACAAACAAACAAACAAAAAACCAAAACAAAAAATACCCAGAGTAAAGCTACTCCGAGAAAGATGCACTGATGAAACAGCACAGGTCCTATGGACACAAAACTTCTCATCCATAAGTCCCTGCAATCCCCCAAAAGGCAGCAGCAAAAGAGCAGCAGGTATTTGGTTTCCATTTCACAAACAGACAAACGACATCGCTCCCTCACAAAGCACAAACATGTTCCACAACCCAGGGGAAAGATGTTTCTCAAGCTTTCTACATCCATTCAGTGGAGAAATTATTCCACCTCCTTCCCACAAACAGCTCAGCTTTTGGAGATTTGGGTTTAAAGTGTATTGCTGAAGAAATATGGGTGGATATGCAGGAGAGCTGTCTGGTAACTGTGCACAAAACTTCACTGGTGTTTTCTTCACTAATTACCACATTAAAACATTACAGTCTTCCAATAAAATTCTTTACTCTTTAAACAGAGATAAACACAAGCAACATAAAAGTCTTGAGTGAATCTTGAGAGAACTACTCCAGTTATTAACTGAGCTAAGAAAATGCACATTAACCAGAATATAGAAGTTGCCATTTCTGCTAGAAGAGAAGCTCTTTTTAAGTCCTGATTCTGCCTGAAGACACCAGGTAGCTTAGCTGTGAATTTCCAAACCAATTCCATAAAACAGGGAAATTTCAAAACGGGAGGAGGAGTTCTAAAGCAGGGATCAAAACGCAGGGGCTGAGATTTATGACAATTTCTCATTTGGTGTCACAGTAATTACAGGGTGAAAGCTCAGCCAGGCTGCCAGGACAGATGTGACCAAGACACCCAGGCTGTGATGCCAGTGACAAATGAGGAACTGATAAGAAGGAATGGAGAGGGTGACAGGCTGAAGAACAGGTCAATACCACGCTGTCATGGAGCCATTTGAGAAACATAATTAATCTCCTACTCACCTGGCATCATCATTCATTGTGCAGGGGTCAATAGGTGCCATGAAGCTCACCAGCTTGCTGTGGACATGGTACCTGAGGAGAGCAGCAGGAGCACATCAGGAGCTGGCCATGAGGAGGAGATGCTGCTTGCCTGAGCAGGAGCAGCCCAGCTCCCAGGGAAAAGCAGGGCTGTCCTGGGGGCTGATCCCTAAGGAGCCAGCAGCTGGGGCTGGCAGTTCCCTCTCAGAACAGAATAATCAGGTGGTACAGGGAACTGAGTTACAGCAAATCCTTCCTCACCCCAGTGAGGGAGAGGACAGCAGCACCCAGGGATTGTGAGCCCCAGACTGACAACCCTGAGGGGTCAGACAGACAAACAGCCCCTCCTTCCAGCCCTCCCTCACCTGCTGAAACCTGTGCCCACTGCAGGGGCATCAGACCTGCTCCAGCACCCACCTGCTCCCCTTCCTGCCCTGCTCTGTGCTCTGCAGAGCCCCAAAGGACAGCAAAATCCACTCTGGAGCCACTTCCAGAGCTGGAAAATCTTGCCCTGAGTAACCTGCAAATGGAGCATGTAGAAACAAGGGGAGGAGAAGACAAGAAAAGGCCTGTGCAGAGCTGGGATGGGGCATATTCCCATCACCAAAACATGGCTGCAAGCTGTCCTGCACCTCCAGAGAGAGGATCCCCTTCCCACTGGCCACCCTGGGCAGGAGCCTGCAGGGATTTCATGATTTATTTTCAAGGACCTGGCATAAAATTTAACAGGGTACTGAGAACCTCTGAATGAGAAGGCTTTAAACCCTGTGGCAAGGGCAGGGGATTCCAAACCCTGGGGTTTGTGTGCACTGCCTGCCTGCCCCAGCCTGAGGTGCTTCATCCAAGCTGCTGCTATTTTTAGAGCTTGACAAATAGCAGGCTAAAGGATTCACTAGCATTTGCCCAGAAGCACCTTTCCACTCTGTCACCTCTGCACTCCCCTTTGTTTGCCTGTGCAGGAGCGTTCCCTGGGGGATGCTGAGCTCACAGCCCATCTCAGCAGGCTCAGGCCCAGCCTCACACAGGGCTCCTCTGCCCTCTGCAGAGTCCCTGGCAGTGCAAGGAGCTGTCCTGGTGTGCTGCTGCAAGGATGGAGCCAGGAGCAGCCACCACCAGCAGGTCACAGCCTGGCACGGGCTCGTGGCCACTGGGGCACAGCTTCTGGCACCAGCTGCTTGTCCACAGCTGACTGCTCTTTAAATCAGCACTTTGAAAAGCCCAGTCCAGCAGATGTAAAACATTTTACTTAGTGGAGAGGAAGACACCCCATGCTGCAGCAGCACAGATCAGAAAACACTGACATGTGAAAGAGGTATGCAAACACCCCTCCTGCACAGCCACCTCCACCAGCAGGGTGGCTCAATTCAGTTTCACTTCTGGATGAACTTATTTCCCCTCTTAATGCCCAAATTTCCCTCAAGTGGAAGACTGACTGCTTCTGGAAGCACCTGAAGATCCTCAGCCCCTACACACATTGCATCCAGACAGGCTGTGACACTGAAGCTTTGCTAAAAAGGAAGAATTAAGGAGACAGATGAAACTTGGTATTAAATACTTGGCTCTCCAGGATTTCCAAGTCCCCCATGAAAGCAACTTTAAGCACTGCTGTCCTAATTTTAGGGAAGGAGAGATAAGAACAGAGGGTCAGGGATCTGCCTGGGGTGACACCAAGTCTCTCAGTGGAAGCACCATTTAAAAACACCCACTTGGGCTCTACTGCCCTATTCTGAAAAATGCAGGAGCTCAACTGCATCTTAATCCCAAGCACTGACAATGAGACTTTCTTGCTTTTATTGTTATTTTCCCTGCAGGGTCAGTACAACTTTTAGCTAAAGAAGCAAAAAGAGGCACCTAAATGTAAGAGGCAGCTGCCTGGGGGAAGAGAGCTGCTCTGCCAGGACTGCTGAAGGCACAGACTGCACACAATGAGAGATTTCCCCATTATTCCTGGAGGTTTACGAGGCTGCCTCGGTTGTGTGATGCTGTCAGGAGTTTTGACTGAATCCTGAATATATCCAATTACATGTGATGCTGACAGAAAAGAATATTGATAGTCAATAATTATGGGCTTTTCAGGCCAACAAAGTAGCTCTTCCCTCTTTCAATAAATTATCTTATGACATCTATCTTAAAAATTGCTATGCCAGGCCAGACCCAGACTGACTCCACTGACTTTCTATCAGATGCCATCTAAACTCAGGATTTATAGTTTACTCACAAAGGATGGTTAATGTGGTGGATTTTTCAGGAAGCAGAGCAGCTTTTCAGCATCCCCCCTCCTCCACCACAAATCATGCTGATCTCAGGGAGGCTCAGAGAGCTGCTCTGCAAAGGAGAAACACCTCCTGCTCCCCAGGCTGCTTCCCTTCCCACGTGGAAGGTTCTTCCACTGAGCTCAACCCAAATCAGTGATCCAGGAGGGGAATGATTCAGGCATGAAGGAAGCTGTGCTGAGAGCTACCAGCAGAGAGAGATTTGACACTGAATTCCAGCTGGCACTCAGTGAGAAGTAGAGATTTACCTGAGGTATTTCTGCACATCTTCCCTTGGAGGTGCTGCCCACGTCTCAGTCAGGAAATAGAAATTGCACAAGAGGGTTTTTTTTGGCTCTCTCTGGAAATTACAGCCCCAAATGGCTCAGGGATGTGTGAGCACCTTTCTGTGGTGTTTCCTCAGACCCTGACTGGGGCAGTGCTCCCAGGCTGCACCCTCCAAGCTCTTATTCCAGGCTCCAGGAACAGCAGCATTCCCCACTGGCTGCCCCAGGGCAAGAAATGCCCTGCAAGTCACAAATCAGCCAACACCCCCCAGAGCCTAACGGGGTAAAACACACCCAGAGCTGTCAGAATTTTGGGTTTTTTTACAAAATCAGGACTTGTGTGTGCTTGCAGAAGGTGTCACCCACCGGATTTTCCTTCCCTTGCTGGCTTTTCTGTCCACTTTCTTCTTTATTTTGCTCCGTAGCTTCTGGATGGCCAGCCACTGCCTGGGGAATGCAGAACAACAGCAACACAACCTCAGAGCCACTGAGCACTCCCAGAAAAACCCTCTGATCCCCAACTGTATCAAAAGCTCCACTTCTCAACCAGAACTTCCTCAAGTCAAAGAAGTTTCCAGCAGGGAGAAACTTCTCCAGGTTATAAATATTTTTTTTAAGTGAAACGAGCGTCATCTCACCTGATTTATACAACGAAAACTCGACATCAGGGAAAAAATCTAACAAAATCCAATTACTGCAATCTTAATATAATCTTAATTACTGTAATCTATTTTATTGTAAAGTCAGATAAATGTACAATGCAATCACCACTTAAATGTAATTTTGTCTATATCGTGTTAAATCATAGTGAATAGCTTTCCATAATATTCCAGACGTACACAAAATAAATTTGACACATTGCACTAAAATCTGGGTGATACTTTACAAGGAGAAAAGTTGTTTCACCATCCCAAAATTTCCTGATGCATTTTCTTGCCCTCCCTATAGACAACCCCCCCAAAATAGTTTCAGGAAGAGCCCAACTCCAGCTTTTCCAGCTTTCCTTGGGTTTCACACTTTTCTGAATTAGAGAAATTCCGTGGCTATTTCAATGTACACTGCTCATGAAGTGGCATTTGGAAGATTCTTTACTTTCTAACTCTAGAATTAAACAGAGAAATAAGAGCTTCCCTCACGGAATTGTATTTTACTTCTGCACACAGGGAACATTCCCTGATATTGTTTTAGTTGTACAGAATCATTTCTTACAGGAGGGATCCACAAGAATTGCTTTAATTGATGTCAGAAGGTTTAACAACACCAAAGCAGAGTAAATAAAGAGACAAAGCCCAATTTCAGCAGTGGGCAGCCAGCTTTTGTGCCACTTAGTGCTGCAGGACCCACTGAGAGACAGAAATACCTGGAGCAAACCTTCCCAATGGGGAAATATCTCCAGAGGATCACACACAAACAGCTTAAATTCAGACTGCGTGAGCCGTAACTCAGGAGCCTCTTACAGAGGATGAGTTCCTGACTAATGCCATGATGCCTTTTTCCAGGACTCAGGATTCTGGACTCTACAATGAGCTGCACTGGAAGGTCCCAGAGCTGGGCTGAAGGCAGGGGTGTCCCAGGCACTGGCACTCACCTGCCCATGGCCACCTGGTCGTTGGGGTCCAGGGACGTGGTTTTACGCTCGATCAGTTCTCGCAGGAGCTGCAGGAAAGACAAAAACCCCCTCTGAAATAAGCACAGCTGCTGTGCAGCCAGCTCCCACAGCTGGAGCAGGGGCAGATGTGCAGGGAAAGCTCAGCCCCACAGGGCTCCCCCTCACTCCTGGGGAAGGGCAGGGGGAACTGAAACAATTCCCAAACTGGAGCTGGGCAGCGATGCTTGCTCAGAGAACAGCACCACAAAATCATTTTATAGCTACAGCAGGAATGCTCAGGCAGCCTTTTCTATTTCTTTTTGTGTCCTGAGGGCTGGGGTTTGTCCTCTTTGCTTCCTGCAGCCAAAGGATGTTGTGAACAGCCTTTTTAGATCCTCGACTGGTGCTGAGTGTTTATCACCACTCGCTGCAAACTGTGCGTGCTGTGCCTTGGGTATTGGCCAAGATTTCAACACAGGGAACAGAAATAAACCTCCAAAACTGAGGGGAACAGACTGCTTCATGGATACCTGCATTTCCCAGCCAGGGAAGTTACTGCCTCAGCTCAGAAACACCTGAAACAGCCACACCTGGAACCAGAATCCAGGCAATTCCAGGGAAGAAAGGATGCAGGATGTTTTTCCTCCACCCTGTACTTTCCTCTCCTTCAAGGCATACATCACATTACCAGAAAAAAAAAAGAGTGATTCAAACATAATTAAAAACCTGCCACTACTTCTTTTTTTTTTTTCCCCTACTTCCTTATTTTTGGAGATTATTACTGCAGCAATTACATATAAAAATTCCAGGAGCCAGGCCACTGGTTTATTATCACTAGAAAACAGCAAGCTACTTCTCTGCCGTTTATCTGATTGATTCCCAACATCTTTCTGGCACACAATCTATCAGTTTATCTCTGCCACTTCATCACAGTCACTCCTGGCAGCTAAATACAAGATCCAAATCCAGTGTTACACAGACACACGACACAGTAAACCTGTGTAGCACTGCCACTCTGCAAACAGCTGCCCTTAAGGCTAAGCAGAAATGGGATCTTGCTTTCCAGTCAATATTCTGTCAAAAGCAGGGTGGGAGGGAGGCTTGGAGCTGCAGCCACAAGTGGTGCAGAGAGGGGAGAGTGGTTTCCCCCTGCTGCAGCAGTGAGGGGTGTTTGCTGTCTCCTCTGAGCTGGGTCCAGGCACGAGGCACAGGGAGGTGCTGAGGTGTCACACACAGACACCCTGTGCTACCAGGGAACATTTCCTGCAGGGCTTGGCTCCTCCTGCTGGCCCAGAAATCCACACTGAAACACCAAGACCTTGCAGTGGTGCCCACACTGCTGAGAACAGTGCCAGAGGGCAGGGTTGGATGGGATATTGGGAAGGAATTCCCAACTGGGAGGGTGGGGAGACCCTGGCACAGGGTACCCCTGGATCCCTGGAAGTGCCCAAGGCCAGGCTGGACAAGGCTTGGAGCACCCTGGGATAGCTGAAGGTGTCCCTGATGGGGTGGAACAAGATGAGCTTTAGGGTTCCTTCTAACCCAAAGCATTCCATGATTCCAAAATGCATTTTTGGGGCAGGTTCCTAACCCTGAATCAGCTCTGTGGACCTTGGGGCTGACAAAGCCTTCCAGTGCTCCCAATGTTCTTCCAGTGCAGTGTCAGCTGTGGGACTGGGGACACTGCCTGGGAGAGCAGAGGCAGGCAAAGATGAGGGAGAAGTTTAAAAAAAAAAAAGAAAAAAAAAAAAAGCAGGAGCAAGAGGGAAATTAGGAAATGGAAGTAAAAGCTGTGAAGCATCTTGTTACATCTAAATAGCGAACGTCTCCGAGCTGAGGTTATAAATCATGCTAACAATGGTTACTAAAATAAAAGTGGATGTAGCCAGAGGCTACCACTGAAAAAGTCAGCCCAGGCCTGCCTGGCTGCCTTTGGTCTTTAAGGATTTGATTAGTTTTCTGCTTTCTGGTTCAGAGTCTTGCATCCAGCCCCTGCTCCAGAGCCAGCCAGGGCTCAGGATACAGAGTGAATGATAAATTCATTTACTGAATAAAGCAACACTGTTTTCCCAGCACAAGACTTAAACCACTTCCCAAATGGTAATATTTCATTAAGCCTGGCGATTCTGCTTAAAATTTATTAGTCAAAACAGAAAACTCTCATCAGACCCCATATATTCCATTAGGAGTGATATATGGTGTCTCCCAGTGTCTAATTATTAACTAGGAAGTGTGAGTAAATCACCATCAGCATTAAGCCCTGAAGTGTGAAGACAGAGTCAGGCAATTCCAGCATCAAAAGGCTTTGATTTGAAACAGATCCTGTTTTGCTTTCCCTCCTTCACCTCTCCCCTGAACTTGCAGAACCTCAGCTGAGTCTCCCAGGGCAGCAAACACAACTGCAGGGAGGCACAGCCCCATCCCACAGCTCCAATCCCAGTCCCAGTGCTCCTGCCAAAAGCTGGGGCCAGGAGCACAAACCAGGGGGGCAGAGGGAAGCTGTCCATGCCAGCTGCACTGTCCCTGGCAGGAAGTGCTGATGTTTGCCAGGAGGGCTCCTGCACGCCTGCTGCAGAACCCAAAACCTGACAGCAAAGCCAAGATCCCTGCTGGAACCACTGAAATCCCACAGAATTCCCACAGAATTCCCCTGAAGGAGCTCCCTCAGTGCCAGCCAGAGGGATGCACACCAAGGCCACTGGACAGAATCAGGGGGACTTGGAAATGCCATCAGGGTGTTGTTCAAGGTTAACAGAGACTCATTTCTCACTGTAGAGGTCAATTTTCATTTTAGAGGTTAGGTCTCATTTTCATGCACTATCTATCAGTGTTTCTAATCCTACACTGCCTGACCTTTCTGATTTGCAGACCCCTAAGAATTTCCAGTTGAGACAAAGAGCTAAGGAGAGCTGAAATCAGCCTCGTGACAAAAGGCTCACTTGTCTTAGACCTTACAGAGCAAATCAAATTAAAAAAAAAAAAAGTCCATCTATAGATCCCCTTTCAAGCTCCCACTCAGCAGCCGTGTAACAACATTTGGATTTCTACCAACACCAGAGAAAATTTAAGTTTGCAGCTCAAATATTATTTTAAACTGCCTTGAAATGTTTTTTGAAAACTTAATTTTTATATTTAATAAAATGCAAGCTGAAATGGCTGGGCAGCCTCTTTTGAAAACCCATTTTATTCAAATTCAGGTTTGTGTAAGATGCACGGATTTGCCTGTTTTCGAAGAACCCATTAAGAGAAGCTCCAAATCAAGCTTTAAAATGTGTTATTAACCATCTACCCAGCCATTTGAAAGATACATGCCTGTGATAAGAGTATTGTATTGCCATTAACCTGTGGGATGGTTCGAGACATCTCTTATTCACACAAAACTCTAAATGCATCTAATTAAAGCCACAAGATCAGCTGTCCATATTAATCACTCACTGGTTTAATTAAGGTAAACCAGCTTGTCACAAAGCCAGGCTTCTCTATCCTTCACCATTATCGACTTTTAATAGTTCTCTGGGTTGGTAATTCCTTGTTTATGGCATTATCAAACTCCTGGGAGGGGACACCAAGCTGTGGGCCCAGGAAGCTGCTGGGGGCACGAGGGGAAATTCACCCCAGCAGTAAAGTTTTCCAAAGGGTCACACACAGTGAGGTTGAAGGATGCTGACCTTGGGGTAAATCCCAGCTGTGGGGGGATGAGAACCCCTCTGGGAAGGCTTTGGTGTTTCCTTGGATGCTTCCCCTGCACTCTGGTGCCCACAGCCAGGACTGGTGGCCGTGGGCTGCACAAAATGCACAAAGCCAGGGGAGGAGGGAGCAGGAGAGCAGAGGAAAAAAGGGATTATGGATATTCCCAATTCTCCTTAGGCATACCTGCTGCCAGCAGTGATGAACATTTGTTCTGGGAAGAGCTGCTACCAGTGGAACACTTAGCATATGAACACTAACCTAATTCCTGTTGGAAATAAACCAATTTCCACTCTCTCCTTTACCAGAGGAGTATTTCAACCTAACAATAAAATCTCCACTGTAGCATGTCAGAGCAGCAGCTCCCTGGTAGCAGGCTGGAATTTTAAGTCTTAATGCTGCAATATCAGCTGTAATGAATTCTACGTAAATATGACTTCTAAAAATAAAAAGACTTTTTCTTCCCTAAAAAACATGGATGAAGGAGAATTTAAAGGAAAAGGAAATGGGCTCCAGCCTCTCACTGCTGCCTGTAATGAGGAGCCTTCTGAAACATTTTAACTATTCCTACCCAAATAAAAATACTTCAGTGCATTATTCAGTTCAGCTTTCCATCACCATCCAATATGGGCCATCACAATAAAATTTTAACTGCTTATAAAACAAGTGAAGAATAGGAGAAAATGCAAGCTGGGATGAACAGGCAGAAGAGAGTTAAATCCTGAATCATCACAAAATTCCACCAGACCCACCTGCTGAATTCTACTGAATATTAAGACCTGCACAAGAAAATTGTTTTTCCAGAAGAAAAACAGATTAATTAAAGAGCTTTTTATTATAATCTATAATAAAACAGTGTAACTACTTATTCTGTTATCGTTAACTCATGCACATTCATCAAATCTGGTCCATTTTTACTTGCCTAATTTCACACTGACACATAGAGGAAGCTGCTTTCCAGTGCTGTTCTTTATCTGAATGTTTACCTTTTAAGCAGTAATCAAAATCAATTAATAACTATAAAATGTTACTCAGAAGAGTGAAAAGGATCCCAAGGAAAGCCTGGATGCAGATTTAAACAGGAAGGCAGAGGCAGGTGCTGAAATGCAGGCTGCAATCAGTGTTATGCACAGGGGTCAGAGGTTGTGAGCGCCCTCAGCTTGGTGCTGCTCACTCCTGCAGAAGCAGCTCCCTCCCCAGGTTTTATTTCCATGCCCACATGCAATCACACAGGCACACAAAAGCCCTGCTCAGTTGTGACCCAGGGAAAGCAGAGCCATTCAGGGCCCTGGCAGCTCCTTTGTGCTGCGCTCTCCCCGCTCTCAATGCAATGTTCAGCTCCAGCTTAGCGCCCTGACAAATAAAGGAAAGCACTTTATGAATCCAATTTAATTGGGAGGTGACAGAAAACACACAGCCATTTTCCTCAGCCTTATCCCTGAGCTGGCTTCAGCTCCAACCTCTGCCAAACCCCACAGAGCCGGGGACTCGGAGCGGGGCAGCGGAGCAGGCGCACGAGCACCGGGGATCTGCAGGGATCCTCTCTGCCAGCAAGCATTTCGGGGATGGAGGGGAGGGGAAGTGTGGAAGGGAGGGAGAGGAGGAGGGAGAGAGATCAAAAAAGCCCCAGCAAGAGAGGAAAATGGATGTGCAGCTGCCCGTGGGCTCGGCAGATGTCTGTGCGTGATGTACGAGGCCGGGAGAAGCTGTCGGAGCCGCTGCCAAGGCCTGGGAAGTGATTAAAGCCTGCACCAGGCTCAGCACCGTATTTCCAGTCCGTGGGGTTCCCAAAGTGGCACCCATGCCTGCCTGTGCTGCCAGATGTTGCTGGCTGGTCCTGCCCCTGCAGCTGGAGCAGCAGGGAACGCAGTCTGGAGCGCTGCCTTGCCCCTGGCACCCATCCCTCACGCTGCTCCCATTTGCTGCCACTTCCCTCTTGGGAAATGGCCAAGATACAGTTGTGCCTGGCAGACCCATTTGTTTTACCCAGGTGATTCTCTTCCCTCAATGACCTCTATTAGTTTAAGTTTTAATTTAGATTAACCCCAGCACCCCAATTAACCAGTGAGGGGAGAAGCTAAGCTGGGCCTGCTCATATTTCTGAAATCACGATTTAGCACAGTTACAGTAATTAGAGGCAAAGATGGGGACACTCATCCATTGCTGTTTTCTTTTAAAAAATTTAACTTTTCATGGCCAAAGAAGCACCTTCTCTGCACAGGTCCTTGGTCTGTCAATCTCAGCTGTTTCTCCGCTGCACGAGTTTGTTATACCAACTTCATTTCTTCTGTGTTCTAAGGGTCCAATTTGCCCCCAAAGCTGAGCTTCTGGTCCACCTGGACCCCAAATTCCACCTCAGCATTATCTCAACAGATTTGGCCCCTTCAATCCCTGCTGCCAACAGGACAGGCCCTCTCCCATCTCCATTTGGAGCCTGGCATCCTCATATGGCAACAGCTCCCTCCTATTCCCCTAGCACTTTACTGGCCACTCTAATAACTATTCAGATAAAAAAAAAAATCTGTCTTTCCAGAGTTATAATGGTATTTGTTTAGTCCTGAAGTCCAGGCTCTGTGTGGATCATCAAAGCAGAGGTTTTCACACACTGGGGAAGGACTTGCAGTGACATATTCCTCAGTATGTGACAATTCCAGTTTTCATAAAGCTGGCACTGTCTTTATTAAATAAACTACAAACACAGTGTTTCCCTGCACTGGGTGCAGATTGCTTGCTTCTAAGAATTTTGCAAATAAAAGGAATAGCTGGCCTGGATCCAAGCTGGCCCAATTCCAAGAGAAGTGCTGGAGCAGCCTGGGAGCTCTCCCATTCAGCAGGTAAAAGAGATGGTTCAGGCTGAGACAAGAGCAACTCCCAGTGCTCCTGAGGATCTCCTGGAACTGCTTTTCCTCAGGGGGCTTTGCCCACAGAGAACAGTCCCCTTGAGAGGATTCAGAGCCTTTTCTCCTGTGTAGCCAGGTTCCCCAGGGAGAACAGGCACAGCTCCTGACACACTCAAGCACCAGCAGCAAGTTCACATCCACAGGGCAGCTTCAAACACACACAGCCCTAGAGCTAAAACTGGGAGCAGAGTGCCCTGAGGGACTTGCAGAGATTTTGGGTGTTAAAGCAGGTAACTGAGTTTTACAGGTACAGAGAAATAACCAACCAATAACAGAACCAACTGCATTTTCTCTGTTAGTACTAAAACCCAAATGGAGCCGTCATTCCAACACGTATTTACCATCACCTACCTGGTGATAGAAGTCATCATCATCAAATATCTCCTCATCAATGTCCTTCAGGTGCCTGTTGGAGTCTGAGGGGGGGAGGACTTCCTGGAAGCATCAAGGAAAATACTGAGAGCTCCTATGTGCACATTTCTGTCCCTAACTCCAGAGACATCACGTGCAGCAGCTTGTAAACACACTTGGTGATATGAAGGAATGGGGAAAAACTCCCAACATAACCAGCTTTTAAGGACCAGGAATACATTTAAAGGCAAGGCAGAAATGCTGCCAATGCCAAAATAGATTTATGATGCCTTTACTGGGAAATAAATAGGACTGTGCAAAGCCTTTCTGGCAAAATACTACAGATATTTTTAATGTAATGGCAAAAATACATCTTGCAAGTGCAGTAATTCTACCTGATCTTTTAGAATTGAGTATTTATTCATTCTTAAATACTAAATTAATAAAGGGCTTACTACTAACATATTCTGTAGGTTATATGCAGTATGATTTCAAAAGGGACTTTCTGGGTTAAAGACTCTAAACTGCAGAGTGAAAACCAACTTTTGCTGCCGCTACCTCAAAAACCAGATTTAGTGAGCAGCACATGAGGGGCACAACCCCAGCTCATGAAGCTTGTTTTCCCCTGCCAGGAACTGGGACAGAAGACAACGCAAACATCATAAAACTGGAATTTAAATGTTCCTACTTAACCATTACTGTAAGAACCAACACTCAGAGCCCTCCACCTCCATCCACCTCCCAGAGGAGCGCGACACCCGCTAAAAAGGCGAAGGCCGCGCAGTTCCCCAGGATGAGTTAGAGAAAGAAACCCCTCCTTACCGAGGTGTCAGGCCCAGGGGAGGGCTCAGGCTGCTGCTCCTGCTTGCCCAGCACGGTGTAGAGGGAGCGGCGGGTCTGGGTGCGCCGCAGCAGCCGCTCCCTGTCCAGCAGCACGTGATCGATCTGCGCCAGCACCGAGCGCTCCAGGGCCCCGAACCCCTGCGTGGCACCGGCCAGGGTCACACCCCACACATCACATCCCACACATCACATCTCACACCCCACCCTGCCTCCATCCTTCCGTGGCACTGCAGAAGCAGCTCCAGGAGGAGGCAGGGATTGCTGAGAGGGTTTTTTATTTGGTTCTCCCTCGCTCTCCCTTCCCAACCTGAGGCAAGTTGACGCCTGGCTTAATAAAATGCCTTTGCTGTTCTGGTTCAGATTAGCTTCTTGATGATTAATACCAGCTCAGAGATGTGAGGAGACCCTGGATCTCTGGGTGAAATGATTACCCATTGTATTAAAGCCTGCACTTCATGGAGGAGGAGAGCCTCAGAGGGCCCTGCTTCTGGGAGGAACCACAAACAGCCCCTGCAGCAGCAGGAGTGACATTTTCCTGGAGATTATTTGCTGCTGGAGATTGGCTGTGATGGGATGGCTGGTTGAGAGAACACAGAAACCACCATGAGACACCTTACACTGTCTCAGGCCCTGTCTCCAAGCCCTGTCCAACCTGTCCTTGGACACTTCCAGGGGTGGGGCAGACACAGCTGCTCTGAGCACCCCACACTCACAGGGAAGAATTTACTCCATGTATCCCACCCAAATTTCCCCTTTTCCAGTTTGAACTTGTTCCCCAGATCCCTGCTCTGTGAGAGCCATGTCAGCACACACAAACCAGGCCTTGCCTTTCCCATTTTGCCAGTTGCCAGCTTTGTCTTCTCGTGCCACTTCTGCAGGGTGCTGTTCCTGTAGGTCCTGAAGTCCCTGTAGCGCTTGGCTATGAACTCAGGGTACTCCTCAAACTTCAGCTTCCGTTTGGGAAGGCTCCTCCTCTTCTGCTGAGCCTTCTCCACTGGCTCCTCATCGCTGCTGCTTGGGATTTCATCCTCACTGCAACAAAACCACTCAGGATAAACACCCTGTCCCTCCCTAAGGCAGTGTGTGAGCCCTCGATGGCCCCTCCACCACCAGCCCACACCACACTGATATTGTTGTTAAAAGCCCCATGGTTTAGCCCCCTGCTCCACTATCAGAAATATTACAAACCAGACTCCCCATGAGGTAGAAGGAATTCAAATAACAGTCTGCCACCCAGACAGCAGCAACTGAGAGAGCAGCAGGGTGAGGGTGCTCAGCAGGGCTGGGCATTGTCCTGTTTGCTGGAGACCAAAGGCTCCAGCAAGATCTTATCTCTGCATTTACCTCTCAGTTTTTGCTTGCTTTCCATCCACCAGATGCCTCGTGCCTGGGTACTGATAAAGCAGCTCATCCTGAAGTTCCACCAGCACTTTCAGCAAGGCCTCCAGGGCTTTACAGCCTGCAGAGGAAGAGACAAAAGTGACAAGATCTGATCTATGGAGGAAACTTTATACCATGACCTGGCAATTTTAATGATAAGATTCTGATCAGAAAAGCAGAACTGCAGGCCCAGAGATCCTCAGGAAGAGAGAAAGGGAAGGAAAGGTGGGGTAGAGGGGTGTAAATTGATCAATACACAGTGTGAATGTGACTTTCACTGGGATGAGCGGTTGCACTCCAGGCTGCTCACACACACAGATCCTGAGGGGAGATGTGATGCTGGGTATCCAAGGGCTTTTGCAGCTGACAGTTCTCCTGTATCCATGCAGTGCCTGTTCCAGTGGCTGTGGGTTCTCCAAGGACACACAGCTCCAGCTGACTGTGGGACAGGTTAACTGCACACTGCCACAGCATCTGCTCCTCAGAAACAGTCCTTTTGTGGCAACCAACAAGCCTCCCTGCAGAACTCTCTGAGAGAAAACAAGTGTCTGCCCAGGCCTACACAAACTGTCCCTCTGCAGGGTCAGCTCTCCCAGGTGAGGCACACCCCTACCCAAAAACCTGAACTGAGCTTAGTCTGGCTGACAGAGCACAGGGTCTGTGTGGAGAGCAGGAGCTGGGACCTTCCCCAGAGCTTCCCCTGCTGCCCCCTCTGCCATGGAGCCAGTGGGGCTGCTCTGCTTCACTCCCCAACCTCCCTTTGGACCTGGCACAAAAAGAACAGGGAGAACTTCTCCCCACTCCATTTTTTTCTTTATTTCTGCTTCTCAGTGGAGGACACAGAGATCATGAGTAGAGTGAACAGCAAATCTTCCTCAGGCAGACAGAGGCAGAAATCAGCCCAGACACTCAGAGGTCTCAATCTCCCACGTGTTCCCACTGTGATATTGCTCAGTTGTCACCACCTTCAGATAAATTATGGCCTGACCTCAGCAGCAGCAATGTCAAGGAGAAGATGCTTTAAGATTTTTGTTGCAGATCAGCTGTTGGGCTCGCCCTCCCCGAGCCCATGGTTCATTATAGATACACTCTGACAACTGCTCTCCATAAACCTATTAACGGATTAGGTTTGCTGCACTTGTAAATCAGGCATGTGTGAGCATCAAAACAATTCCACCAGACAAACAGACAAAAGCCCTTAAAAATGCATTTGCTGTAGGTGTCTGCAGCTAAAGCATCACTTGCAGGAGCCAAGTGCCCCCACCCTAGCCTGAGTGCACAGCTTACTCCAGCAAAATCCTTCCCACTGCCTGCAACACAGCCAAATGTCCCCAGAGCTTCCCAAACTGTTCATTTTCTCCCCGCTGCCTCTCCTCCAGCAGCAGTGCTAATGCACCCCAGGCAGCTTTGATCCTGGCAATTACAACTGGAGTAGCACTCCAGCCCTTCTGGGGTATAGCAGGGCCACGGCAGCAGGCAAGGAAATAAAGACAGGCTGAAGCTGCCCCAGGCTCTGAGACACAGACCCCAGCAGAAGTGGGGATGGGGAGCAATTTTATTTGGAGTGAAGGGGCTGGAGAGGGCAGGGAAGACAATGACCATGTGTCTAACCAGGTGGGAGGGCTAATTATTCCAGGCAGTGGCTTCATCACGAGCCTCTTACAGCTGGGTAATTTCCCTGTTCCCAGTGTATTTAATAGCATTACTGGGTGGCATTCTCACTTCTACTGTTGGCTGCTTAAGTGTGCTGTAAACTCAACTTCAGCAGCCAAGTGTCACCCTCCTCTGCTCTCTTCCCACACAGCCCTGCCCTACCCATCTCACATTTAATTCCAGAAGGGGCTGCTTTCTTCCCAGCCTCCTCTTCATCTCCTCTTCCCTCTGAAGCCCTTGTCTGCCTTTACACTGCCTGCTTTGGGGCAGAGTCTGTGAATGCATTTGTGAATGAAAGCAGCACAAACCAAAACTGTTCCATGGATGCAAACCTGGGTCATTCTGAAAGGAGGCTGGACACTGACTGACCCTCCTACCCCCAGCAGCATTTTTGTAATGCTGCTCCTTGTCTGAAACAAGAACATGTGGCTGGAGTATAACTTGCAGCTCAGATGGGACTCAGAGTGTCAGTGGTGAGACACTACCTTGGAAGAGTCACTTTAAAGAGTCCACAGAAGCCCTTTCATTTTGTGTCCAGGAGGGAAAAAGTTGTTCCAGATCCAGCAGGCAGCAGATCAATCCACCCAGAACGCTGGGAGCCAGCACCAGTAAATCAAAGTGTGCCTTTCTCTCAATACTCCTCACACATCCTCGCTTCATCCAGCCCTCTGGCCAGGCTGGAAGCAGCCCTGGAGTATTTAGCTCCATTCAGGGATAGCACTGCCATGGATCAAAGTGTCAGGAGACCCAGCAGAGATGAAACCTGTCCTGCTGCTCTCAAACCCACACCAAATCTACTCTGTCAGTGCCCGTGGTTGTGGAGAAACTGGAGTGGGGGGACCCGGCTGCAGGGACTGATCCCAGAGGAGCTGCCATGGAACCCATGCACTGCCCCTGGGGATGGGCTGCCAGGGGGGCTGCTGGGCTCCTCCAGGCCCCAAGCCCAGCATTCCCAGCCAGGAAAAGCCCTGCACTCCTCTGCATGACCCCTGAAGACGGGGTCTCATTTCACCCTCGCAGGCAGCCACGGAGCAGTGGGAGCGGCCGCACGCAGGGACACTGAATCCATGGAAAAACCCTTCCTGGGATGTACCAGCAGGAACCACCACCCACCCAGCCCCAGCTCCACTTCAGAGCCCGTGCCAGCACTGGAAATTTTCCCCCTCAATTAAATCTGAGGCTCTGGCAGCACTGGGATATCACAGGCACGCAGTGCTCTCCGTTCTCCCCGTGCTGGGGAAGTGCTCCCGCAGAAAAGCTGGAGCAACGCTGGCACTGGCATGAGGGGATGCAGAGCAAAAGCTGAGCTGCACAATACTGGGAGTGTTCCCCTGCCTCCAGGAGAGTCCCTGTGTCCCCGTGGAGCCCCTGTGTCCCCGTGGAGCCCCCGTGTCCCCGCCACGCCGCTCACACCGCGCAAATCCACAGCAGGAGGGGAATCCAAGCTCTTACTGAACACAATGAGAAGGATCTCCACCTGGTACACAGGTTTATCCCAGCACTCGATGGAGAGGGGAAATCTTCCCTCCCTTCAAAGGGCTGTGGGACAGGAGTTAAACTCCAGGTCAAAATGGCCCTCGATGAGCTGGCCTCAGAACAATGCTCCCCATTCACATCCAGCAGCCAGCCACTTGCACTCGTCATCCCCAGCAATTAATCCCCCACCAAACACGTTTGATTAAATCTTTTCAAGCAAATCCTTTGCTTTGCTTTTGTTAGTTCACTTCTTGTCAACATCTATTAAAATATGCCTTTAATTCTCCCACAATCTTAAAAAACACCGATTCCACTGTCTTCAACTTTAATCAACTGTATGGCCGGCATTTTTCATTTCATAATAATGTGCTGTTTGGAATTCAAGAGGCAGGCTCAACATCAATCATTCGGCAAGAATTTTTCCACTGCAATAAATATGCAAATGAGGAAAGCCAGTCAGTCGTATTTCAGGCCCGACTTGCTAGTGTTTTAAAAAAGACACAAATTTATTAATTGCCGTTGGCCAGCGGAATCCTATTACTTTGGGCATTGATTACAAAGCTGTGTGAGTGATTATTGTGCAACTCGCAGGCTATCCAGGCATGAGGAAAAATTATTAAAGCAAGGCAGAGATTATCAACTCGGAATAACAATAAGCCTTAACATTTTAGGCCTCTAACTTCTTCAACAAAGAATTACGCCGCAGCTCCAGTGTATCGTAATTCTGAAGTCTGTCAGTATTACTTTTGGAGCCTGCTCTATATTCCCAGCAGCAGGACGACGTTCCCAGCCAGGAAAAGGAGGGGGAATTCCTCCAGGTGTCACATCTCAGACATGGGGCTGTGGGCAGCGGCTTGGATGTAATTCCCAGGGTGGGAGGAACCTCAGGAGGAACAGCGTGGGGCAGGCAGGACCCCAGCAGCTCCAGCCCGGCACCCCTGGGGGCCCAAATCAACATGGCACGGAAAGAAAAGAAATCATTCTGCTTGGTAAGCCTCAGACAGGAGCTCCAAGAGCCAAAAGGATAGGCTAAAGGTGATTTTTTTACAGGTGCTGTGGTTGCACCCCCCATTTCTCACAGACTTCAGCACAAGGCACTGGGAAATCTGTCCAAATTTAGGAAATGATGGGAGCAACACTCCTTTCATGCTTCCCAAAACAGTGAGTTTGGGCAATTTTACCAAATGATAGCAGGAAAAGGGCTGACATTGCTGCTGACAGCAAAGGTCTACTCCACACCCAATCCCAGTTTGCTGGTTCCATTGGGATGCAAATGATGCAAGAGCCTTTGCTGAGGGGAAAATTGTATTCCGTGGGCACAAAGGAGCCAGGGCTGCACCCCCCTCCCACAGCAGTGCTTCAGCTGAAGCCCAAAGAGTTCCAGAGCAGCCTCAATTTAGCCCTTTCACTCCAATATTACTGCACCTGACAGGGAGGACAACAGGATCAGACACAGATGAGTTTGCTAAAAGTAAAGAAAATAACTGGATTCAACAACAGAATCAAGGCTGGGTATTCAGGGGTTTATTAGAGGGGACTGGGGGAGGGGGAAGGCTGAGGAGGAGAGAAAGAGAAACACTTCCATGAAGTTCATGCTCTGCTGGTTCGCCTCAACCATCATCTTTTGATATCAGCCCAAACCAGGGAGGGGATGGGGCTGGCAAAAATGAGATTTATAAAAACTGATGCTTTCCATTACTGGAAATGCAAAGAGGCTGACAGCACACATTCCTGCCTCTGCCAGCCTGGAGTCCCCAAGTACATGGGCAAGGAGGAGAAAGGAAGAGGAAATGTGAATTTTCATAGTTATATCTGGATGTTAAGGCCAGAAGGGAACATCAGCCCATCCAGACTGACCTCTCCACATAATACCAGGCCATTAATTATATTTATCATGACAAGCCCCGAGTTTCCATCTCAAGGTACCCAATTGCCAATTAATCCCAGTTAGCTGACATTTGCACACGCTTGTCTGGACACTTTTAAAGCCTTTGTTTCCCTGCATCTTGTTTGTGCAGTACACAGACTAACATGCACAAATATTTAGCTAAATTCAGTTTAATTAGCTATTAATCTTGAGAAACTCAGGTGTAGGCAAAGCTGTCTGAGTGTGGTGTAATCCCACGGGCTGCAGATCAGCTGGATCAGGTCAGGGACTGTCCCAGCATTTCCTGCACTAAAATTTAAGACAGATTTCAAATAAACCTCAGACATCAGCACTGAACAACACCCATGGCTATGGAGATCACCTATAAAATCATTTTACCTCACCCATATATGAGGAGGAGGCAACAGTTCTGCTCAAAAATACTGAATACCACGAGCCAAAGCTTTGGCACTCTGTGAGGGAGGGTTTTTCCTCTGGAAACAGCCCAAAACTGCATGTTAAATAAATGCCCCGCATTTCTCCACTAGCTCCCACACAGAATTCCTGAACAGATCACAGACAGTAGAGACAAAGCACAAAATACCTCCCTGGTACCTCTCAGAGCCCAGATTCTGCACATGCCCAAAACACCACGGACTTCATGAGCCAACTCAACACTCACACAGCAACAAGAGAGCTCCAAAACTGAGCCCTGGGCCTTGCCTGGAGCCTCTCACTCCCTGGCTCTTCCCTCTCCCTCACTGGCACAGACAGAACACCCAGAGTGGCCCAGGAGCTGCTCATCCTCACTGAGCCCACCCCTCACCAAAAGCTCTCCGTGGCATATTCCACAAAATTTAGAAAAAAGGATCTGATTCATTCATTTCTTTCAGCTGAGAGGAGAGTCTTCATTAATGTCAACGGGCTTTGGCTCGATCCCAAAAAGAGCTGAATAGATTCTCCATGAGATCAGAGAGGAGAGGTGAAATTTGGGGACACCTGCATCCACATCCATTTAAATCACATCCAACCCTGCAGGAACTGACAGGGCTGGTGCTTTTTGTATTCATAAAGTGTCCAGACTAATACAATTCAATTAAAATGAACTACCAGTTTTAAGTGGGCTAGATCTGATCACAATAATTTACACTCAGGCTTGAAACCCAGTTCTGCTGTCACACATTTGTGCAGGCTCCCAGTAAAATCTTCAAAGCTGGAATATATTTAAGTCCATGATCTTGCCTAGCACCAATTAATCCTGTAACTGCTCTATGCCTCTGGAAACTGTGTAATCTGCCTGTGCCTCAGTTCCTCCCCCTCCCTGTGACACTCACCCTGCTCTGTATTAAAGCATTAACATCTCCAGATGGAGGTGTGGATATACTGGAGCTCTAAAAGCCATCCAGGAATAGAGGTGAGAACAAAACTACCAGGGAGTTCTTGGCTGCTGAGTCCTGCAGGCTTCCCTTAAAAATTCCAAGCCTGTGTCAGTAAATGCCATTTCATCAGAGCTGTTCCCTACCCAGGTGTGTCCAGGTGAGGGGGAGAGGGGAAGGCCTTGCCAGGCACATCCTCTCTCCCAGGAAGTGGAAGAGGTTCTCTGGCACCTACAGCAGACTGGATTTCATCCAAAATCAGTCCCTGCTTAATCAGTGTCTTCAACACAGCTTATCTGGATGTTGTGGAGGATGTAAAAATATTATTTCAAAGACTGGGATTAAGAGAGCCCGACAAAAATCCTCATTAAAAAGACACTGAGAACACACTCATTCACTAACCAGAGACTAACCAGAATCCTTCCCTCTCTCTCAAAAGTCAAAACATTGCAGAAGCAACCCAGAAGAAAATGAAGATACTCACTGTGAAGCACTCAGACAGATCTAAATGTGCTGTTTAGTCCCAAGCCACAGAATTTGTCATGGCACCAGGTACCCAACCTGCTGTGCCAGGGCCCAGCTCAGGGAATTATTGCAGATAGGAGCACAGTTTTCCAGGCACACTTACCACAGATTTCCACCTATTTCCACCCCAGAAACAGCCATTTCTGCGTCACTCAAAGTTTTAGGAACAAAAATCCAACAACTTCTTCATTTCCCAGAAGGCAACAAAGTCCTGTGTTTGTTTGTTTTTTTAAATCTGATTCACTTTATTCAGGTTTATTTTATTACTGATCACAAACCTTGGTGAAAATTCACCACAGCTCTCCAAAGTGTAAATAAGTTAGTATCTGTTGTCCCCACTTTTGTTCCTCCACTGAGCAAGCCCATCCCACACACCCTGCATATCTACTTTCACCAAACCCACTATTTTCCTCCATTTCTTGAAATTATCTGCATCTTATGCTGAGAAGTAAAATGTGAGATTCTGGTATTTTCTCTTAATCCACTGACAGATGGAGTCAAAGCCAAAAAAAGCCCAAAACCCCACAAAAATGCAGTGAGCAGTTTTCATTTCAGGGACCTCCAGAACTTTTGCAAAAGGAAAGCACAGCCACTTGTCCCTTTACAGTTCTGCTATTTCCATCAGTTTCTGGCAAAAAAACTGTCTCACCTGGGTTTCTGTACATTCTTAACCCATCTCACCAACTATAAAGTGAAAATAACACAACCTGCTATTTAAAAGCTGCAATTCCCATCTCTTTTTGAAAAACACAAAGTATTAGTCACTGAAATGTTCCCAGTTTAATATTTTTAACTAGAATTAGAAAGAAAAAGCTACAGACCTGTACTGAGGAGCTCAGGGCCTTTGAGGATGAAGAGATTTAATTCCTTAAAGCCCTTGTTACCTCCTTATCCCTCAATTATTTGTGGATTTTTTTTTTTTTTGTCACTCTATCAAGATTTAACACAACAAGCCCCAAACCCTGGAACTGTTTAATTCCTGACACTGGATGTGGCTCCACCAATGTTTATTCCACATCTGCTTTGGCTCTTCCTTGCCCTTGAGGTGATTTTTTGGAGACAATTTCAGGAAATCCCCTTCCAAGCTGGCAGCACAGTGAAATGTGAGTGGCAGGCCTGCAATCTGTGCAGAGGCACAGCACAGAAACTTGCACCTTGCACTCTTTTCTATGTAAATAATGCAGGGATCCTGCGGGAACATGCCAGGGATTGGAATTTTTAATTAATGGCTCTCTTTAATGTGCAAATCAGGAGCAGATTGCAAATTCTGACTCGCATTGATTATGAAAAACATTAATTGAACGTGCAAGACCCCAAACAGAGGCAACATCTCAAGCCCTGGACCAGACTGGGAGATGCAATGCAGGGGAATACAAATCTGGAGGAACAGCCCAGTGTAGGCAGCAGCACCTTGGAACTGGGAGCTGGGAGGGTTTGTGTGTGCAGGGCATCAAACCCTGGACATTTGTGCTGCTTGCAGAGCTCAGCCACTCTGATCTCAGCACTAAAAACCACCCACACTTTCTCAGTGGGTGCAAAACAGGAATAAACACGAGCTCCACGACCACAGTTTGGTTTCTCCCATTTGTATGTAAAAAGGGTGACAGAAAAAAAAATTCTGGAATATAATTAAAGATTAAAAAAAAATTTAAAAAAGGGAAATAAAAGTAAGACAGCACAAACAAAGCAATGCTGTCTCTTTAAACAGAAATTCATCCTATATAAATTATGGCCATAAACTTTTCCTGCAGTGCAGCCTAATTAATTCTTGTTCTATACACAAAGGGAAATGCTGGGTGACAAATGGGTGTGAAGCCTGAAAGCTGCCAGGTCTGCAAAACATTTTCTACTTCAATTTATAAGCAATTTTGCAGTAAATCATCTACCAGAACCTGAGATCTCAGGAATCTAAGGTTGTCCAAAGCAAGTTGTAACATTAAAAAAAAAAAAATCATAGAAGATTACAAAAATAATAGATTAAACACTTTAGGTTTTGTAACCTCTGGTCTCAAAATCTGGAAAATGAGCATGACCTTGCCATTTTCACCCAGGTTTGGCTTTAAAACTGCAAATGGATGGAGAATTGCTGTCTGCTCTTTAACACAATTACACTCCAGCCCTTAGGGAATCCCAGCACCACAAAAGGGTTGTCCTGAGTAGGAGACACCCAAGAGGAAAATACACAAAGGACCATTTTCCAGTTCAAAAAATTCAATCCTTCTCTGAGCACAGAGCAGAAATTCCATGAGAAATGGAAAGATTTGGGAAAAATTATTGGAAACACTCTTGTCCAGGAGCTCTGAGAGCACTGGGAGCCTCCTGACTTAAACATCAGAGTGTGGGATTTTGGCACCAAGTCTTTTGTGCAACTGGAACACCAAATCATTCCCTTCTGTTCAATGAGGATGATGAAAACGGGCCAGATTTATTTTGTGGCTTTGGACAGAAGTGCTGAGGCTTCCCTGAAAGGAGAGCACCATCCAGGCCAGAACAGTGTCCATGTCATGATGATCCCAAATCCTGCCCAAGGCTGAAGCTCATCACATACAAGTGTGGCAGCAGGAGCAGAATGTTCCTAAATTCTGTATTTCCCATCTGCCAGCCTGAGATTTCCTCTGCTAACACTGCCCAGGTCACCCCAGCTTTACATTCTGTCTTCACAGGTGAACCACAGAACACAAACCCCAGCTGTGAGGAACTTCAGAGTGCCCAGATGAAGAGGAGAAGGTGAGCAGGGCACATTCAGCAGTGGAGTTTCCCTCAGAGCTCTGCAGAGCTGAGGGATCAGCCTCTGCAGCACTGGGGACATCACACTCCATGCTCCTGGGTGCATTTTTGCTTATGGGAAATAGCAAAATGTCAACCATTGTTTCTGTAAAAGGTCTTTAATGATATTGCATCTCAGACCTGTAATGAAACATGGAGCTGGGGCAGTTTGTAATGCATCTCATTAAGGACATTAATAACGTGTGTTCCACTGAAAGGTCAGCACAGCATTGGTGGGAGTTTGCCTTTTTGTTCCTTAATCACCTCACTTAAAGCAGCAGAGCCAGCTTGAAAGCAGGAAGCAAGCTCACCTGTAACTGCAGGTAAGCTGGCTGCCCTGTCCTGGCAAAGGCAGAGGATCACAGCCAAAACTTGCTGCAGGGCCAGGGCTCAGGGTCATGTCTGATGAGCCAGACATCTCTCTACCTGTGCATTCACCTCAAGGCCAGAAAAAAGGTGTCATATATAAAAATTGAACAGACCCACACCAAAACCCAGTACTTTGCACTCACCAGCTGGAGCCTACATCTTATGATTTCATATTGGAGAATCTACTACAGATCTCACCAGATCAGTGTCACTAGCAGTGATCTCAAGAATAAACAGGAATTCAGCTGGAATTCAGCTGCACAGCCCCTCCTCTGGGCTGCATTACCCCTGCTTTGGGCAAACCTTTGCATTCACTGGCCCAGCACAAAATTGGCACAAGGTACCTCTGGGCAAAGCATCCCAGCTCTGCACTGAACAGCAATGAGCAATTGTTTACAAGAGTCTGAGCAAAGGAGAAAGATTAAAAGGCTCTTACAGTTCTCCACAGCGTTGTCAAAGTCCTGTCCCCCCTCCTTCCTGAACCTGGGGTAGGTGTCAGGCTGGGGCAGCCTGTTGGCCATCAGGAGCACCTTCTGCATCTTGATCCTGCCTTCCATCAGCTGATCCCACAGGGCTGCACAGCAAAAAGGAAATAAAAGAATCAGTCAGCAAGACAAAGCACTTGTTCCTCGTGAAGGCCCTGACAGCTCAGGGCCTCTCCTCTGGGCTGCATTTCTGCTGCTCAGGGCAGCCCTGGCATGCACTGACCAGCACAACACAGGTGCCACAAGCTGTCTCTGGACAAAGCAAACCCCAGCTGCAACTCTGTGCCCCACACATCAAACCATCCCTTTGCTTCACTGTTTCAAAGGACAGCCTGCAAGCAGAGGTTTGACAGTGTAACAGCTCAGACAGGTAGCAATGGCACTTTGAGGGTTACATTTTGGGAAGAAACAAAGGGATCACAGCAGGACCAGCAGGGAGTTCCCAAAGCCAAGGGTCCTGTGAGGATATTCAGCACTGCTTCAGTTAGGCTGAGGGATAAACACACTTCACAGCATGAGCTGCTACAGCAGCTGTGACAGCAGATCTGGCAGAACACCTGCACACACACGGGGCTGCTGCAGCACGCACAAGCAGGGTGCTGCCAGCACCTCCCCGTGCTGAGGGGCTGCCCAGCATGGCTGGCTCTCCACTACAGCAAACACACAGCAAACATGCACAAACCTAGCTGGTTCCTCACAGCTTTGCCCTTCTCCACTTCTTCAGACTCCTGTCCTCTGGAGAAGGTCAGCACTGCCCCGTCATCTTCGCTCGCTTTGGTTCCTTTTCCTTCGTCGTGGTTTTCACCCCCAAATTCCTCCTCCTCCTCCTCCTCACTTCCTTCTTTCATGTCAGCATCATCCTCATCCTCCTCCTCCTCTTCACTGCTCCCTGCATGGTCCATCCCCTCTGCAAACTTCTCAAAGTCTGTGATATTCTGGAAGCTGAACTTTGGCGCCTTGGCCTTGACAGGCGGCTCCTCCTCTTCATCATCCCCTTCATCATCCCCTTCATCATCCCCTTCATCATCCTCCTGCTCGCTGCCAGCCCTGCTGGCCTTCTCCCTGGCCTTGGTGCCAACACTGTCCTCCTCTTCTGAGCCTTCACTGGCACTATACCAGTCGTCTAACGCTTCTTCAGCTAATAAACGAGAGAAAAAAGTTATTTACTCAGCAGAAATACTCGTCAGCAACAGCTCAGGTTTGGGTATTTGATGTCCAACTTCATTGTAGCTGTTCCTTGCCCTGTAACAGGGCCCTGAGGTTTGCCATGCTCAGCCACGTGCTGACATCATGGTTTGCCAGCAAAAAAAGGGGAAAAAAAGAGATTTCTTACCAGATCCTTCTTCAGACAGAGCATCTCCCCAGAGCTCCTCCTGCAAAGCTTTCCGAGATGTGGCTTTTCCACTGTACCTCTTATCAGCTTCCAGGAGAGAGGCTGAAGCTCTTTTCCTGATATTACCAACAGGCAAAATGTCATCCGTGGTTTCATCCTCAAATCTGTCAATCACTTTAGCAACTGTAGCTGTGGGGAAAAAGAAAAAGAAAAAAAAATAAAAAAAAAAAAAAAAAGGGAAGGAATGTTTGAAACTGGACTGCATTCCAGTCTGGAAGGAGCAGCTGCAGGAAAGAGCCCTGGGAAGCTCCTCATGGTCTGTAACATTGCACTGCACAGGGGAACAGGAACTTTGAAAAGTGCAGGAGAGGCACAAAAATAATTTCCTGCAAGGGGGAAAGGTTCCTCCATGATGCAGAACATGAACTAAGCCTATCCAAGCCCTCCCACAGAGGCAGGAGGGTCTCTGAGTCCTTCATATGGAGGACTCTGCAAAGCTGCAATGCCCTCACTCACTTCATGCTTGCAGATTACAAGAGGAAAACTCCAATTCAGATGCACTTTGGCTTCTTGCTACAAATACAAAGCCAAATAAATACATAAACACTTCAGAAAAGCTCAACAGAGGAAATAACTTCACTGTGGTTATTGCCCTCCCTCATCCCCACCTTTCCCAGGACACAGAGCAGAGCAGTCCAGCCCAGAGAACACATGCCACCATCCTCCCTCCCTGCTTCCATCCATGTGCGAGGCACCCTGTGCCAAATCACAGGGTTAGCTCTGCTCAGGCAATCCGACTCAAACGCCTGAGTGCTGTTAACGTGCGTTTGGAAACGTTAGTGCCTCGCTTGGAGGCTTTGCTAGAGGCAGGAGGGCAAAAAAAAAAATCTCCTGCTCATAACCCAAGCAACAAAATCTGCTCCAAGCACGGTCACTGCAGCCAGCAGGGGATGGCAAAACGCTGGGCAACAAGGAGGGGAAAAAAGCGACCTCCTGGAACCAGAGACCTCCTGGAACTCTCAGTCCTGGCACCAGCACAACATGAAGCTCTCCCCAGAGCAGCTGTGGCTGCTCCTGGATCCCTGGCAGTGTCCCAGGCCAGGCTGGACAGGCTGGGAGCAGCCTGGGACAGTGGCAATGTCCCTGCCATGGCAGGGGTGGCTCTGGAGGGGCTCTGAGGTCTCTCCAACCCAAACCAGTCTGGGATTCTGAGAATCTGGAACAAAATTATGGTCACTAAAATGGGAAAAGGCCTCTGCTGACCAGGATAAATTCCTCAGTGGTAATTCGGAACGTTTCTTACACGATACTACTGCTCTCACACATTCTGCGGAAAAGAACCAGGCTGAGCCTCACGCAGGCCCGATGCCGGAGCTGGCCCCAGCCCCTGAGAGAACCCCGATCCCGGCCACATCCCCGCTCCCACCGCTGGCTCGATCCTCGGAATCAATGATGGCGGAATCAACCCCGAGCCCCGACACAGCCCCGATACCCGAGATCGCCCCGGGCCGGGGGCCCCGCCAGAGCCCGACCGCCCCACGCCGCCACGTGCGGCCGC
>VXBQ01008241.1:0-19299 GCA_013400175.1 Phainopepla nitens | reverse complement strand
GGCTTGGGGCAGCCTGGGACAGTGGGAGGTGTCCCTGCCCATGGCAGGGGGTGGGACTGGAAGGTCCCTGCCAAACCAGACTGTTTTAGAATTGCGTGATACTTTGCTGAAACAAGCTGAGGTCCAATATTCCCCTTTAATATTAGACTAGTTTTTTGCACCTTCTGCTGGGGTATTTCTTACCAATATACTCTGCTGGACTCCGGAATCCTTCCATAGAATTAGTACAGTATTTTAAACCAGCAGAGAAGAGTACTGAAGGATTTCAGTCAGAAGAGAAGAAATCAAAATCTCTACTCCTCTGTGTGGGTTATGTCTCAGAGGGGAAAAAAAAAAAAAATCACTATTATGGATAGAAAGCCCTTGACACTTTTCTCAACAATGAGGGAGAATCTGAAATCTGTCCTTTCTGATAAATTTATGAAAGCATTGTTTGGGAAACAGAGCTTCCCTTCCTGTCATTCATCCCACACCGTGCTGTTGCCTGTAGCACTCCTGAGTCCTGCTGTATCTCCACAGACACAGATAGCAGTGTCTGCCAGGGCTGGGATTGTCAGCATGAGAGAGCTGGAGTGCTGGAGACTAAAATAGACAAGGGTCAGGAGAAATATCAACACTCCAATGCCTCTCTATGAGCTGATCCTCTTTGTATTCCTTTTAGTGAGTTTATTCATACATTTAGAGGTGGAAAATAATCTCTGAGTATAATCCACTTTGAAAACACAAGAAACATGAGAAAGGTTCATCCTGGAGTGACAACACTAGAGTGTCCAAGTATTGAACCAAATCACAGAAAAATGTTTAAAATGTCAGCAGACAACAGCTGAGATATTTTAGCTCAGTTCTCCAACCTTCCATCTGAATTTGCAAGGCCAAGGCTGTATTCTACTTAGTTGTAAACATCCTGGAGTCTTGTGGCAGAATACAGGTTTGGTGTGTTGGCTGCAAGTAGTCACTACAGCAGGTTTTGGGACTTGAGCTACCTCACCAACCTCACCAAAAATTATGTCATTACACCAGAATGAGAGAATGAGGTTCTGGTTTCTGCCCCCCACTGTTTATTACATTGAGCACAACTACTCTGTTTTTCATTTCCACATTTTTCATGGACAGCCAGCATCACAACTTTTCCTGCATTGTGTGGTGGTGGAGAAGCATGTGCTAATATTTGCATTTGTATTACAAATATCGAACTATCCTGTTATTGAGGATTTACAAATATGGGGTCAGGTCTTCTGTGGATTAAAGCCAGCTGTGTTAAAATGCATCAGCAGAGGAAAGAAAATGAAACCAGAGGGAAGTTGTAGATTTCTCCTTTTAAAATATTCCTTGAACCATTGCACAGAAAGTTGTAATACCTTCCTACCCCATAGCAGGAACTTAAAATGAGAAGGAAAGTGGAAAAATAGGGTCTTTGTGGCAAGCATATCTCTTTTGCTGAGCCAATGATAAATCACTTAAATTTGGGCTATGAGTCTGCACATTTTCAGTGTGAACAGATCCAACAGATAACTCTTGGATTCTGGTATTTTTACGGTCATGGCAATGAGATAAGTCAAGAGAAGGAAATGATTTGTGTGCTTCTCAGTAACCTGTATCACCAGCAATTATCCTTACATCTCTTGGTACCAGATCACTGAGAGGGTGAGATATTTTGAGCCCATGAGGTGCTTATGTTGAATGTCTCAGGAGTAACTAACCTTTGCAAGGAACCAGCCAGCAGAGCCACCCTTGTTATTATGCCCGATATTAATTTTTCTTAATTTTCCCAGATTCGGAGCATCAAGTGTGAACTTGTCTTCTGCTCCTTTTTCAAAGTTGTCTTTGTCATTGTCCAGTTTCCTCACGCCTGAATGGGAAAAGAAAAACGAAAAATAAAAGTAAAACAAACAAACAAACAAAACAAAACCCCCAAACAAGGAAAACAATAAAAACCCTCACAACAACAACAAAACAAAACCACAACCAACCAACCAACCAACAACAACAACAAACAACCAAAAAACCCAAACCCACAAAAACCCAAAAAACTCCCAAAAAACTCCCAAAAAAGAGAAATAATAAATAATAGCTACAAGGAGGAAAGGGTTACTGGCACATACATGTTTGTAAGTGCAGTAATATTTAGGAATGTCACCACTGACTGAATCAAATATTCCCTAGATATCAGCTCTCTGCATCCGGTTCAAGGAAAAGGCAGAGGACTTTATATTCTAATAAAAAAGGTACCTTTTCTCAAACACACAAAAGACCAGGATTTCCATTCTAATGTCACAGTTACTTACAGCTCTCAGAGCTTTCAGAAATATATATCCAGATGGCTCTTAAATCTTTTTTTTTCATATCACCACATTTCCCTTTTATTTTTACTGTCTTTGAAAACCTCCAAACTGTTCAAGAAAGGCTTTGGTCACAAGCTGCAGATTCTGACATTTCAGGACACAGAATTCTTTGCTGTATCCGAGAGGAAGGATTTATTTTTAAATTAGGACCCAGCCAGGGCTGTTGGCTTTTCCCTGACCTCACAGGGGTTTGCCTTTATGAAAAGTATTAAAGCTGTGCCCCTGGTTGAAGCCTATGTGGGTGATGCTGTGAGTGGGATAAAACCCACCCAAGGCACCAGTGCAGTGTACAACTCATCCCTCTTACCTTAGAGGGGATGAATCATTCTCTAGGGGTGTTATTTATCTGTGTGGATGTGACAGAGTGCCTGGACACCCAGCTAAGATTCAGACTCCCACCTGGGGATGTCTTCAGTGAGATCAGATAAATCCCCCTGTAAAACTCTGGAGGATTAATCCATGATGAGCCCTATCCACCAAGTTTTATAATCTGTTCAAGGACACTTGAGAGACATCATATCATTATTTTTTGAATTTGACAGGATAGGTGCAGTGTAGAAGCAAGAGACTATTTGCTCCTGGTTACAGGAATCTCGAGGAATCTCCACCCACTTCTGTCCACGGCCCAGAGAGCTTGGTTTGGGCACATCTTTTAATATTGTTCAATTAATTTTTAAAAAATTTAAATTTAAGTTTCCAGACCACTGTGTCAGCACAATCTACATTTAAAAGTAATTACAATATTTCTAAAAAAATAAAAGCTATTCAAATCCAACTAATATAAACCTTGCTTAAATTATTTTTACAAGGGGCCAAGCAGGCTCAGCCACCACCTTTGCCACAGAGAATGAATGTCATTATCCATCCAGGTACCCGAAAAATGAGGCACACAGCTCTCACTGCATTCCCTGTAAATACACATTGGTGTTGGAACCTTCAGTGGGTTGGCACTTACTCCACTGCTTTCTGCAGGTGGTTTTGTGCTGCGTTTTTCCAGAGTTTGCTTTTTTGAATGGCAGGTAACTTGAGTCATGCCCACACCCAGCCACAACTGCTGCATTGCAGATGCACCCTCCAGGGGCTGTGGATGTGAGGGCCCCCAGAAGCTAACGCCACCATTTGTTGTGCCTTTCACTCAGCCAAATAATTCTGCGTTTGCCAGATTGCCTGTGTGTGTGTCTTGTTCAGATCACAGGCCTGCAGAGCAGGAGGAAATATTTTAGGAAACTATTTGCATTTGAATACCTGTGTCTCCTTTCTCACCGAAGATATTAATGAAGACATCCGCATCTGTTCCGCTGCCGCTGACTTCACCAGTAAAAACCCGGACCACGTATTTGTTGACTGCAATGAGGGAGGCAGAAATCCCAACACATTAATAACTCAATGGTTTGATGCAAAACATAACAATACAGACCAATTCAGGCTCTGCTGGTGCTATCTTGAAAGCATGGCCTGAACTGTGGCTCTTGGTACAATGACCCCCTTCTCCACAAGAGGAATAAAATCCACAGGTAGGATTCTGACACTGCGTATTCACTGCCCAGGGCAAGAGGACAGATCACTCGGTTCCTGGCCTTGGCACTGAGGAGTGAAATAGAAGAGAAAGTGAAAATTTTGATGTGGATACAAAGGCATTAAATGGACTCCGACCTATGGACCAGCTTTGGATTTTCCAAATGTCAATGAGTTACGGAGTCTGCCCAAGCTCAGGCCTGACCCCTGTTCCGTCCTAGAGTTATCTTTAAAGTTTAGTTTACACTAAGCAAGTATTTTGAGGAAATAATATCATAGTGATAGGACAAGGAATAATGGATTTAAACTGAAAAAGGAGAAATTTAGACTACATAAGGAAGGAATTCTTTACAGGGTGGGTGGTGAGGGACTGGCACAGGTTGCTCAGAGTTGTTGACACGCCACCGCTGGGCATGTCCAAGGCCATGTTGGATGGAGCTTTCAGCAACTTGATCTACTAGAAAGTGTCCCTGCCCATGGCAGAAAGTGGGACTGGATGGATCCAAAACCTTCCCTGATTCTCTGAAATGTCAGTCACACAGCATGAAACAAAATGTGAAGGTCGGCACCCTTTCCTAAAAAATAAAAAAGGAAAAAAAAGAAAAGAAATCTAGTCATCTAGTCTTTTTTATTTAATGAGGAAACAGGAGTGAACCCAGGTGCTGTGACACTGTGAAAATACTTTGTCTATGGTTTCAAAACCCTGCGGGTGAAGCACATCATGGACATTTCACACATCATGTCAGAGACTTTGAGAAGCAAGTTCTTCAGACAGATAAGAGTGGGACTCACTTGGTTCCCAAGGACAGCAAAAGCGAGCTCAGTTTCTTCTGGAACCAATGAAAAAGCTCCCATGACCTTCAATGTGACTTTATTTGAGCCAAATATGAGCAACTTTCAAAATCTACCACTGGAGTCACCTGACTAACTTGTTCCTCCAAACAAACAGCCATGACAGCCACCTCGTGGCGTATCTCCTGTGGAAAATGAGTGCTGGAGGTAGCCAGCAAGGCACAAAACAGATGAAGATGAATTCCAAATCTGCTACTGAATGGCCCTCAACACACAAGCCCTCAATAGAGTTCCTGTTACTGAACGCTGGGAAGCTGATGCTGAGAGCTCTGTGCAATGTCTCTTCTGTATTTCTGAGTCCTGGGCACGTTCTTCTGGGAAAGGGTCAAATGCACAAGTCTCCTCACACACAGATGCTTGGCAAAAAATAAAACTTCTCACACCACAGAATCATTAAGGCTGAAAAAGACCTCTAAGATCATCGAGTCCAGCCATTACCCATGATCCTTGGTTTGCAACTTTTTTCCCCTTTGGCAAGTGTCAAGTTATGGGATAATCTTTCCTGGGCTTCCCAGCTAGAAATGGAATCTCTCAGGAGCCATGGAACATCACCAACCCTGGATTACCACTCCCAGAACAGATCCCCCACATCCTCCACCACAATCAGTGCATATTAAAAGTTATTCCAGAAGACAGAAGAGGGCCTGGTGCACATGCTCCTGCAGAGGCAGAGGTGAAAGCAAATGTATGAGGAGTGGCTGTTGGACCATCCCCTGAATTACAGCGATGCTCTCAGCTCCCAGGGTGAGGAGTACAAGGGCAGAACCCAAGCAGAAGGGAAAATCACCTGTCACAGTCTAATGAATGTGCTGGGAAAAGGCTAAAAATCGAGCTGACACTCCTGGCGCCTCATCGCAAAACATGCCATGGCAAATAAAATAATAATGATAAAATTTCAATAAATACTAAATAACAGGAAAGAGGAGAACAGACCTGGGCTCAGACAGGGGAGAAAATGCCTTAATGATTCTCTTTAACTCTTTAGCTTCAGTTCACAGAGCTCTAACAACCTGCTAGAGATACACCAACACCAAAAGTGTTCAATTACTCTAGCAAAGTGTGGGGATGGTGCAATTTACATCTCCTACTTGGCCACTAAGCTGCTCTAACTAAAACTGACCCATTGTACCTTGCAATCTTTAATCACAGACTGCCTTTTTCAAGAAGCTTTGCTCCTTGCACCTCCTCTAGAATATTTAATCTGATGTCAGTGATTAATTTTCTGCTCCACCTTTTGGGAGCCAGAAGAACCTGACAGGATAAGAGCTTCCTCAAAAGGACAAGCTATAGTGACTTAACTTACATTCCCCTTGCAGGATAAGGCTTTATGCCCCTGAGATATAGAAGAAGGATGTCTCAATGCATGCAGAGCATCAAGGAAGACATACAGAGAACAAGTTCATGAAGAGCAAGTGACCAAACACAGGGCAGGAAGGGCACCTTGTATGGTTACTGCAGAAATATTTCTGGCCAGCAAGGAAAATGCTGGTGAAATTATTTGCCAGATTAAAAAGCTTTAAAGGTTTCTCAGCACAGTTGTATTTCAAATCTGAGGTCCAGAATGACATCTTTTGGCCTCCTGCTTGGAACACCAAGTGGTCCCAAGGGCTCTGCACACACACAGCACTGCTGCCAGTGCCAGCACCAAGAGCCCTGTGGCAGAGCTGACTCCTGAGCCCACGGATGGGCCATCACTTTGGACTGGTGGCAGTCACAGGGCACTGTGCCATGAGGGTTTTATGATGTCCCCTATAATACAAGCAAGGCTGTGGTGTATGGTGTGTCCTGGCACGGCTCTTTTCCATGTGTTTCTGTAGGCAAAACTGCTTCAAGAGCATTAGAGATCCTTAGCTTAGGTTAGAGCACATTCCTGCTTCACAAACTATGCCTGGTCTCTGCTCATCAAGTCTTTTCTTTAATTTTTTCCAATATAACAACTCTGAAATGGGATGCTTCAACCTGTCCCCACACCTGACCCTTAGGTCTGCTTTCAGAAAAATTTCAGCTCCTCCATCTCCAGGAAGCAAACCCTGAGCCACACTGAATTTTTGCCAGCACTTTCTCCCTCTCTGAGCAATTTGACATTCAGCTGCAGCAAGGAGAGGTGCTCTTCATGCTGCTCAGGGGTCCTTCTGTGCTTCATACATCAGCACATCTTACAGAGTGACATGGTGGATGAGCAATTTAAATGGAAAGGCATGCTGCCTCTTAAAAAGACAGTGAGGATTCAGCTGCTAAAAGCATGCAAGAAAAAGCTCTCACTGCAGCCAGGAAGAGATGTGCCATAAGTCAAGTACCCTTCATTTTGATCATGGGTGGATGTTGTTCCCTATTCTTTAAGCCCATGGCAGAAGCATATTTTAAAAAATACCCACTTAGCTTTTTTTTTTTTTTTTAATCCCAATACATGGCTCTGACTTCATCTGTAAAACACAGATCATGATGTTGCCTGGATATTTTTTTTTTTCCTGAATGCTTTTCCTAGCACTGAGAACATGCAAAATGCTAATGTGAAAGCTGTGCCTTCATCGAGCAGTGCATAGGCTTACTGCAGCACAGGCACAGGGAGGGGAGCTTTCCTAGGAGCAAAATTAGCAGCTTCAGAGGCACGTACTGCAAGATGTCAAGAGCAGAACAGCCAACAAAAAAAAATCAGTAGGAAGAGCAGTAGCTATTTTCTCTTGTCTTTCCACTTTCACATTGCAATGCACAAGTGTAAATGCCCTGTGTGGTTACAGTACCTTCCTTTTCTTTACAGTTGTGTGTCTGCATTTGAAGACATTGCCAGGATGTCATCTCTGGGAAACTCAGTAGGGTGGCACTGATGTGACCCTACTGCATTAATTTAGCAGAGGAGTGGCAGTCAATCAGCCTGTCTGCTACTGATTAACTCAGCCTCAGCTTTCAACAGCCAAGAGGAAAGGTTAATTTTGCACTGTGGGCTGGAGTCAGGTTCTCTCCACTGAGAGCCAAGAGGTTTTTGTCTGTGAATGTGATGCACTCCTGACACATCCTGGGGGATGAAGGGCTTGGGGCTCCAGATCTCCTACCCCCCAGTATTCCCCAGTCCAGGCTGTCCCTACTGTCATCTCCATCCTGAGTGCAGCATTAGCCCCACACACTGCCCAGAATCTTTTCATCCAGACCCAACACCCCTGGGTGCTCTTGTGCATCCTCTATCCTGCCTCCAGCCATGGAAAATGCACAGACATATCCCAGCCAAATCCTGCCACCTGCAAGCTGCAGCTGACTGTCCAGCCTTGTGATATTCATCTGTTAATGTCATTTATTTAGCAATATGATATCATGGTCACTTGAAGCATGTTAGGTTGGAACTGCCTAAAGAAATTTTATTATCTACTATTATTTGGGGCTATACTGGGGAGAGTGTATTTATGCACAATCTGCTGAATTTCCTGCAGCAAGAGTGTGAGATTTGGGCAGGAAAACCAAGTTGACTTGTGCTTCGTTACCTGGGGTTTTCACCTCCTGCAGGGCGCAGTGGATTCCCAGCCGTGCCTGCCTCCCATGTGCCTGACCTGTCGTGGATCAGGGCAGCAGCATCCAATATCTGGGAAATGTCACAGCCCTCACAGACAAAGCACATGGGTTTAAAAGCAAGGAGCTGAGCCGCAGGCAGAGATGGATCCTTCTCATAAGGCAACTCCTAGCAATTATCCTCCTGTTTTCACAGCACTCCCAGGAGCAGCAGCAGTGTTTGAGATCCATCCCGTGCTGCTCAGCACTGAGCAGGCAGATTTGGGAAGGGGCTGGGGGGAAGGGGGTGGGTGGATACGGGAGAGGCACTGCTACCGTCTCTGAGTTGCTGCTGGAAAAGGAATGCTTTTCTGGTTGGTGTGAAAAGAATTGTTACTAGAGGGAAAGGCAGGCACCTGGACCTGCAGACAAGGTACAATTCCAGCCCTAGTCTGCCACTGCCTTGCACGAGCTCAGGACGGTGGTTCAACACCCATATGCCTTGGTTCCTGCCTGTCAGATCGAGTCAGACATTCCAGCCCACCAGGAACTGCCTGACAAAACCTCTTCTTGATGGAAGGAACTGACTTGTCAAAGTGGAAGCTCCTTTAAACCACTGCTGTCAGCGTGTTCCTCAGTGACAGAGTTCTGGGTCAGAGCATCCTTAAAATGTCAGACAGCCTATGGCTAGGGCACAAAGCTGGGACCTGGCCTCCCAACACACTTGATTCACAACAAACATTTGAATTTAGTTCTTGTTTGTCCTGGCAGAGAGCTCATCCCACTAGCATAAAGCAACCTCTTCCCAGATTAGCTTCTGGTGACCTTCTGGTTGGAGATGTCCTGCTGGTCTTGTGTATGTAGCAACTGAGCCTCTGCGAACTCTGTGGAGAGGAAATCTCACCCAGCCCACTGATTAAACCTCTTCGTAACACAGTAGCAGGGACCCCAGAGACAGCTACGCACAGCAAAATATAGTTAGAGCCTAAAGCAACACCTGTAAAAGCAGAAGGGCTCTGCTGAGCTCCCCAGCAGCCAGTTCCATCTCAAAATTGGGTCCTGCTCTTGCACAAAGCAATGGCACACAGCTAAACAAGACTTCTTTTTTCCTCCCATTCAGAAAAGTGTTGAATTCAAAGAGTTGGTTTAGAGCTCAGAAATAATTAACCTCTTTAAAGGGTCATTGACAGCTACATATATAAATGAGCCATGTCTTCAGGGGTGGGGAGCAGCATCTTTAGCCAAGAGTTCAATGCAGATTATGAGCACACCTGGAACATAGAGGTGCTGGAGAAGGAGTTTTGCATTGGACAGAGCACTGAGTGACTTGATCTAGCTGCAAATGTGACTGCTCGTTGCAGTGGCTTGGACTAGCTGACTTTTAAAAGCCCCTTCTAGCCCAAAGCATTCTCTGATTCCATGGCTTTTGGCTGTGAGCACCTCTGCCAAAACACAGTGTTAGCAGGGGAATTGCTAAAGAGCCTCTGCAAGGCTTTGGGGCTCCTGTCACTGGAGGCAGCACTAAAGAGGCAAGGCTGGCTTGATCCTGGTTCAGCACTTCTTTAATCTCCCAAGAGTTCTCCAAAAGTGTGTTCTTAAGAGATATTATTGCTGTGACTCAAGGAGGCCCAACACATGGGGAAAGCAAAGGATTCAAGAAGCATCTGGACAACTCTCTCAGGCACAGGGCAGGATTCCTGGGGTTGTCCTGTGCAGGGCCAGGGTTTGGACTCAATGTTCCTCGGGGGTCTGTGTGTCCTCATCTTCTGTGACTCTGTGATTGTGCTGCTCTGTCGAACATTGCATCACCCTCAGTCACTGCCTCACGCCCCTCCTATAGTGAACCCAGTCCCCTGGCTCCCCACCCAGGCCAGAAACCATGAGATTCACTTCCATTTTCTGCAGCTCTTGCATGGAATGGAAGTGTGCATCAAAATAGTTAATATATTAGGATTCAGCCTGGATCATCCCTCTGCAGGGCCTGTGAGAGGCAATCTACCACATGCAGGAGGCTTTGCTTGTAGGATATGCTAAACTGATGTTCCTACTGTGACTTCAAAGTGATGATGACTTTTTGAAGTGAGCTTTAAACGACCTTGCTCCGGAGACAATAGTGGTTTACTTGCAGAAGCATGGAGCTTAGCACATGGCAACCCACCTTGTGACAGCCGTGCAGAAATCCTTCTTCATCTAATTCTCTAAGATTTATCATTATTTTTCATTAGCTCAGCCCCAGGGTAGGAGCACATTAAAAAAAAAAAAAAAAAGAGAAAAGAAATTTCACAAAAGAAATATCTGTTTTCTGCTTTCATCAGATCTGCTATTATGGAAATTGAAGAAATCATTGAGAATATCCTCTTGGGTTAAACACTTTTGCTCAGAAATAAGAGTGAAATAATTTTATGGTATTGTTGAAAATCATATTGTTAACTCTGTACTTCAGTCTTGCTTTGAATAGATCAGAATTTTTTTTAAAAAGTTACTTAATTTCAAATCTGAAAGCTGAATTAATTTCCATATATAGACATAATTAGTCAAAATTATCACATGTCTTCAAAAACATGCTGTACTTTCTGTTTAGTATTGGGTACACAGAGATCTATGTACCAGCCACACACTCTTGCCTCTCCAAAATCTTTTCTCTCTATGTGAATTACAGATCTCTTTTTCTGTCCCATTTCAGGCTATGTGCATTTTTTGTGTTTTGCAAGTCACCAGTGTTTCTTTTTATTTCTACATTTCCATTTCTCATTCCTTTTACTCATCTTTAGAGAAAAAACAACAGGAAAAATTAAAAAGAGTGACAAGTAAAATGTCCATAGCTGCCTCATTTTGGACACAGTGACAATAAGTTGGTTAAAGTTGGCAGGGAAAGTAAAGTCCTTGTTAGAACAAAGGAAGTATTTTTGATCAAAAAGAAAAGATGTTTCTAGATACTCAGTATGCCAGATAGCATGACAATTTTTTTTCCCCAGTGTTATAAATGGGGTGGTAAAGGATATTACTCCTACAAACCCTGTTTATTGAATGCTTCACCATGCAGCAAGACCTCATCCTGAACACAGAGAGTACCCACCATTACTCAGAAACAAACAACACATATGTATTTCATAAATATATTTGTCTGCATTTTCCTGTGCTGATTATACGCTTCCAGTTTTCAGAGTAAATAAAGATGAATTTTTATGAGAAGGTAACACGTATTAATATTTCATTCCCTCTTCCTTAACTTCTGCATCCTTAGAAATAATCTTTTTTCATTTTTCCCATCATGAAAGTTTCCAAAAGCGTGAAATTGTGTGGCCTCATTTTGAAACAAAACCCAGGGGAATCCTTGGGCCACTTAGGTTTGAAAAGCCTTCCAAGACCATCAAGTGCAACCATTCCCCAAGCACTCTTCAGGCCACCACTGACCCATGCCCCCAAGTGCCACATCCACACGGCTTTTAAACCCCTCCACGAATGAGGACTCATCCATGAGGGACCAATGCTGGTCTCCAAGCCCAGCCTTTTATAAAATGAGGTTGCAAATCCAATGAGGCATCATCAACTCACATCCCAAATTCTGCTCCTTACCTGAGCTTCTAACATCAGTAGGTTATTGGGAAATACTGGCCACAGCTTCAGTTCCGATCCAGCCCAGCCCTGAAGGACATGCATGTCCCAGGATGGAGGGAAGGATTTGGCTTCTGACTTGAAGTGAATCATGTGCACCAGTACCTGCTGGTCCAGATGTTTCTTCAAGTCACAGCCTGGTCAGTGCTCATAAGCCTTCAAGTCACCCAACAGCCAACATTAAAACTCCGGACAATGAAGTGTCAAGTCTTAACCCAAGAATCCTTCAAAAAGGAAAGGATTAAGCTCACATTCACAGCTCAGATACATGACTTTTAGGTCATAGTGACCTGAAAACATCAGAGAATAGCTAGGGCACGTTAATGCTTTGAAAATAAACATTTTTCTGATGTTTTTAAAGTCTTGCCTGCATGAGCGCTCAAAGAAATTTCACCACTCGTCTGGCTTTACTAGAATCCGAATCCCAGCTGCTCATTATAACTTCACAGCCATTACCCTTAGGACATAGCCATGCAAACTCTCAGGTGCACCATGTATTGGCCCCAAATCAGGCCAGAACTGACAAAACCAACAACTTTCCCTTTCAAAACTGTTTCTTGTTTCAACAAAGCAGAAATATCATGTCTGACTGTAAAAGACCCAGCCCTAGAAAAAGAACAGCTGTATTTGATCTCTTTTTGTGATCCTTCCTTTTATATAATAGCAATAATAATAAAGAATAGCAATAGATATCCAATTTTCAACACATTTAAATATGGAAAAATTAAACACAATGCAACTCTTCCATCCTCAAGGCCGAGGTATGCCACACCAATGTGCTCCTCATTTTCATTATTAATAGATCAAATAAGATTAAACTTTACCCAGAAATAGTAGAGACTGAAGTAGTCCTGCAGTTTGGTGTCAACACACACTGGGAATATGCAGCCTTGAAAGAGTTTGACATGAGTTGCTGTCCCATGCACATTTGTAACCTGTCATGTCAAATACTAAATAATTTCAGGGTGCTGATGGCCAAAAAGCCAGGTGAAAACCAGTCCTTGGCTCTCAACTTCATTTGCAATAGGCAGGTTGCGAAGACTTGACCAAAATTTGAAAGGTTAGCACAAGACAAAATTGCACAGGAGACTGCATTAATTTTCAACTCACTGTGCTCTTGAGCATGATTTTAAGGACCAAGTGAGTGAACATCCCCACTGCAAATGAATGATTCTGCTTTCTCAGAGTAAAGCATGCACAGAGAATTGTTTGATTAGCAAGAGGTTTCAAGGGAAATCAAGAACAGCCAATATGTATTTCCCTTGTTCTTAGCATAACTGGAGGTTACACTGCACAGAGCCCAGATTACCTCAAGCAGCTGAGTAGCTTTAACTGCCTGTGGTCCTCCCCAGAGAAAAGAAGTTTGTTGTTGGGTAAACAGCATGTCATCTAAGCCTATCAAACCTCAGCATCTTTCATGAACCTGGACAAAACTTAGCCTTGCAGATATGTTTTGGTATTATGTCCTGAGAAACCCTACAACCCACATGAAGACCAACTCTCAGGGCTCCCTGCTTTCCAGCCAAGTGATAAGAAGCTGTATTCATCACACATAAGGATGGAGAAGAACACAGCCTCGGTGTCTCACCTGCAGGGATGAAGACCATGAGGCAAAGGCCAGTGAGGTCCAGGCAAACAAGAGTCACCATGGGCTGGTGGAGTGAGGATCTGTCCACCAAGTGGCACAAATGATTCCTGACAACTCTGCAAGTATCAAACAATGGGCTGGGAACTTCAGTTACTGGGGCAAGCTGTCCAGGGCAGTGTTGGAGTCCTCATCCCTAAAGGGGTTCAAAAGCCACATGGATATGGCACCTGGGGACGTGGGGTGGCATGGGCTGAGCAGTTCCAACACCTGGGGGAACTGTCAGACTCTGTGGTCCTGGAGGGCTTTTCCAACCTAAGGGATTCTGTGATTCTATGAACTGACTCCTGAATTTCACGTCCTTTTACACCTCCATCGGGTCAGTAGATCTCCCAATGCAGCTGCAAGCTGTTAGGAGTGCAACCCCACACTTTGGCAGGACATCAGACACCCTCAGAGCGATCCAAAACCGGCAATACTCAAAGGAACCTGGCTCCAGGTTTGAGCCTGTCCCTTCCACAAAGGCTCAGACACAGCCATACAATTCTAAGGCTTCATAAACTCAAGTGAAGCAGCATAAAGCCGAACAATAGCCCTCTTTTGTAATTAATACCTGTAGTGTAAATTAATCCGGGCTGCCAATAGAAGCTGCTGGGTAAATAAGAATCTGTGAGACTATCCCTGTCAAAGGCCCATGGGCATACGATGCCATGGATGTGAACACAAGGAATAGAGGGTCATTCAAGCAGGGACACTTAAGATGTAACCTGTTCTCCTTGAGAAATGTGTGGCATTCCACAGGGAACCTGACAGGAGGCATTTTATTTGGATAAGTAAATGCAATCACTCAGGTGTTTGCAATTGCTGAGTAAGACATCCATGGTTAGTTCTATTTGGATCATGAAAGTGCTCTGCTTTTGGATTTTGAGTGTGTGTGTCCATTTTTTCCCCTATATGTTGACTGGTTTTTTGCCACACATTCTTTTCTGCACTTTTTAGGTATTCCTCTTTTCCTTTTCTTTTTTTTTTTCCCTTAAAATTAACCCCTCCAAAACTCACAGTCTACAGGAATTCTCTATCTGGCCTGTGCTCCTTACCAAGAAAGAGGCTGAGTCTGCCAATAGTTTAGTCAGTTTTGCTATAAACCCCCCCTTCAAAAAGGTTTCAGATGCCTTTTCAATGAAGCAAAAGTACGACAAAGAAAAGGAGTTTATTTTTTTCAAGCCCGCATCCTTCCCACGCAAAGCACGGAGAAGGTCCCAGCAGTGACCTCCAGTTCAAAAGAGGAAGGTAAATCCTCATGACAAAGACGGGAAAGTTCTCCAGGGAAGATCAAAAGCTGAAGGTGCTGCAGGAGAGGGAACCCGGAGGAAACTTGTTTGATTACCTCCAAAAGCATTCTTGACTGTGACAGCAAATGGAGCATGAAAGCAAAGAATGAAGCTAAGTTTGGCAACAACAGTATCTGAGTGGTTTACAAAGAAAAACTGAAGAAATAAATGGATTGAAGATGTGATTGAAGAGACATAACCAGAAAGGAGAAGAATATCACACTGAACTGCTAATGGGAACACAGACTTAGGAGGGAATTACTAATATTTCTTTACATAAACTTACATAATTTTTCATTATCTAGGGGCCTAGAAAATATCAATACTCAAAAGTAAACATCACTATTTAATCCGTTAGAAAGAAAAAAAAAATACCCTAAAACCCAATCAAATTCAGGGTAAATGACTTGTACGTACAACAAAAACCATATCACAATCCCATTTCAGACCTTCACGGATCCGGAGGGAGGCAAATTAATTCAGATACATTTACATTTGCAGCTGACAGTTCACCACGGCAGTCTGGGGATGTTTATCTTTCATTAATTATGGTTCAAGGGGAACTGCAACCTGAGATAGCTGAGCTAACCCTCTCCTCTTACAGATTCAGACCTGCCACCTGGAAGGCATCCAACCCTTCACCCATGCCTCTGGCCTGAGCCCAGCTCCCGCCTTCGTGCGGGCAGCTGCAGAGCCCGGCCTGTGCCGCTCAGGAGTGGGGTTTTGTCTCTGATAAAGGTGGAGAGGGCTGGTGCATTTCTGACAAACGCCTGCCCAAATTTCTTCTTTCACGCTCGGGAGACGATCTTACTCATATTTATCGCGGGCCAAGCACGTGGAGGGCAGTTCATCCGTACCCCAGAGCCACTTCTCCAGAAGAGCGAGGGACTGGCTGTTCTGCTTGTGAAATGCAAAGTAGCTCCAGCAATTTCATTGGAGCTGCGCTCTCCTGTACCAGCTGAGGGTTTAGCCCACGAGTCCTTTCCTGCTGTGAGACAGGTGTTGAACAGGATGGAGGAAATCACACACATTCCCTTGAATCATCTCTCCCAGGCAGGGGCAATAATAAATTCAGATAAGGTGTTGTGTCATTTAAAGATCTATTAAGATTGAATGGTTGACTTCCTCCACAAGGGAACCTCTCCTTAATTGTACACTGCTTCGACTCATACACTACCTTCTCCAGAGCCCTCCTGCCCCTTGAGTGTCCTTAGATTCTGCATTTCACAAATCAATTTGGATTAAAAAAGCATCAAGGTACTTCAGCACACACAGCCCCAGTAGTAACTGGGTGGGTTTTTGGCTGATAACGTCTCCAGATGTTATCTCACTCCCTTATGGCAGCCACCCTGGGGATGTCTGCATTTTTAAAATGCTCCAATATGCATTTCTTGTCAATGGATATTATTTGTGCTCACATGCAGTATCTTTTAATGTTTACATATTCAACATACCAGCATTCTTTTAGAATGTTGTATCTCAACAGTGCAAAATTACTCAATGATTCTGGGTCAATTTTCTTTCACTGTTAATATGACCTCAATAAAAATAACAATATTTTTCCCTTCTAGAGCATCTATCAATGCTCACATGAGCACAATCACAGTTTAAGTCTGTCAATAAACTGGTTTTACCAAATAATTGTTCCTAAGTGGTAATGTCAGCAACATTACTGCAAGAGGACTACTAATTATTCTCAATAAGATTCAATACTAGTGAAAGCACAAATTTCCTCTTTTTAGCGAAGAACCACAACACTCTCTGAAGGCTGATAGCCTTCACTTCCAGGCCCAAAATTAAGCTCCCAGAAAGGAGCAGCGCCCTGGTGAGTCTGTCGGGAAAACACAACTCTGTTTCCTCATTAGCACTCGCAGAAGGAGTGCTGACATCCCACCTGGGGCGGGTTTGCTGGCTCCTCTTTCATATCCCGGTCCCCTTCCCACTCACGTTATATGCACCGTACATCACGGCGTGGCCAGCACGCTGGTACCGGTTTGGGAGTACATGTCTGGTGTGCAAGCTGTCCTGGCCTCGTTTCAACACCATTAGCTTAAAACCATGCAGAAAAAATAGGCATCAGCTCAGTGTGGGTATCAAAAACACATACAGCAAAACCAGAGTGGCATTACAGCAAAACCGGCGCAGAGTTACAGCAAAACTCCTTTATGGAAATTTCCTGCAGGACATCACCAGAGACTGGAAACACTTAACTTTATGGACAAGACTGCCATAAAGTTAAACCATTTATAAACCATGCTGCCTCTTTGGGTGGCACGCAGGGGTACCAGCTACATCTTCCAGGGTAGGATGCCTCTCATCTACATGTAGGTATTTAATCCAATTTAATGTTGTCATCACAGATGCCTCAGCACTCAATGACTGAGTGGAGCTTCTCCAGACAGTGATTTATCCCACCATAAGACATCAGATCTAACACTGGAAGAAGAAATTACCCTCAGGAGACATCTTGCATCTTCCTATATCTTTCTGCACTGACTATAAAGAAAACTTACTTTAGCTTAGACTACACAATTACTTTTTATGTGATGAGATCATCTCAAAGCAACCCTGTCCTTTCTTACAAGGCACCAGAAAGCCAAGTTTTTTTTGTTGTTGTTTTGGTNTCGGTCACGATCACACGGTCGAGGAACCATCCCGCGTTCAGCCCGGTGTTGTCATGCTCAATCCTAGAGGAAGAACAACCCTGTTTTAGTGCTCTGGTTAAGACTGGCCACTAGCACCCTAATTTTGTGGAATATTATATACTAGGCAAGGCTAGAGCAAGTGTGCACATAATTCCTCTTTATGGTTGTCTATACAAGGGGTTTCAAGGAACTTATGCTTTTACAGGGTATATTAAAAAGAACAACCTTCTGTATGGGCAGAGCTCATAGGTGAATCTGTGAATCTTTTATCTGCAAGGAGATGCTCACAAACATACCTACACCTCCACATTCATTCAACATGCGCATTCATTCACCTTGTGCTGCATGTCTAAAACATAAGGGACTCCCTTCCCACCCAGTACCCCTCCTGCTCTATCCTCCTCTTGCATTGTTTTAGCCACCTCTTCCCAACTTTCTTCGTACTACTTGCTAATTTAAAATTTTATATCAGTCAGTCAGACAGTGGTTAAACATAATAATTGTCATTTGCATTACACTAAGTTAGCAAATGCGGGCGGCAAACCCCATTTACCTCCGTTGGGACATAAAAACAGCCCTAAACGTCTTTCCCCACGATTGCATATGACAGAAATACAATTTTTGGTGGGGAGCATGGATACTTATAAGCAACACCGTATGTGATTTCACACTTCAGCTCAAATCTTCGGCAGTAAACAAGCTTTTACCACCCCTTAACTTCACCTTGATGGGAGCACGTTAAGAAATAATGAATAAAACATGGCAGTGCTTAAACCTCTACAGCCTGTCATCCTATTAGCACCTCACAGAGCAGGTGCTGTGGTAGCAGCGTTGTGCAGGTACCTTATTTTCTTTATTTGTCCGACGTTATTGGTTTTCACTCGGAACACATCTGTTTTGCTCCTCTCAAAGGCTGTGCTGCTCCTGCAATGCACAGGCATCAAAAGGAATGGTGAAAAACCAACAACCTTGACAGCAAGCAGGCAAGTGCTAGCATTTAAGGATAAAGAAGTGTCATTCCTAATGCTGGAAAGACCTAGTTTTCAATGCCCTCTCCCCAGTGACAGGTTTTGGATGCTCTAGGTACTGACATTCAGCCAACATTTTTCCTTCTCAGACTCCAAGACCTCTTCCAGAAGCTGAGGCAGAAGCTTTGGGGGAAATGCAATGTGCTTTTCGTCGCAGAGTCCCACTCCCAGACATGTCCTCTCCTGTCATCCTAGCCTCCAGGCATCAAGCAGACCTGCTCCTGGTATGGAGCAAAGGGCTCCAGCAAGTTCCCTGTGTGGCCACAGATCTGCCCGGGGCTCAGCCAGAGATAAAAGCATCTAACCACATCCAACTTTCCAGGCCCATCTCCCATCACTTTTTTAAGCAACTACTGAAACTTTGGTGTTTCCTCCTACAATTTGTATCTCTTTCCAAGTAAAACAATTGTAGGTAGGAAGTAGTTCGACTTTTTTTAGGGAAGTGTTTAGTGCACAGTTTGTGTTTCACAGGTGCAAGTGCAGAAGCAATATAAAGCCTATTGGCCCAGGTCAGGGGATGTAGAATTTAATTCCCAGTTCTGCCTCTAGTGTGATCCTTGGCAAGCGCCTCTGTCCTTTCCTGAGCTCGTATTTTCCACGAAAACACTATGAATAACATCAAGGCGAAGCTCTGAAGATGCAGCCTCTCCCACCTGCCCTCCCTGATGGGCCCCGATTTCCCCCGGGCTGCTAAGCATGGCTACGGATGATTAAACACAGCAAAACCCAGAAGTCGTATTAACATGGACAAGAAACCACAGCACTCGAGCAGCGCAAAGCCGCAGTGACAAGCAGTTTGCACGTAGAAAGTTAATGAATATTAATGATCCCAGCAGCGAGGGTGTTTGGCTTCGCTCGCCGCTCTTCACGCTGCTCAAGGACCTGCATGTGCCTTGCTTACAGGTCATT
>VXBQ01008240.1:62481-73190 GCA_013400175.1 Phainopepla nitens | reverse complement strand
CTCATCTCATGTGTGGAGCCCAGCTGTTCCTCAGGGAGTTATTTTTTTTCCCAGTGAAAACTGGGAATCCAGAGGTTTGATCTCATTTTGAAAGAAAACATACCAGCACCTAAGATGATTCTGTATTTTAACATAAACTTCAACACTGCATTCCTGGAAATACACCTGTGATGGAGTAGCACTTACCTTTCTCTGTGCTCTTCCATCCTTCTCCAGACATACCTTTTCTGTTTATCTATTTGGGTATACCACAGCTCATAGTGTTGTGTTTTGAGCAGCAATCATTCCCATCTTTTCTTCAAACCTTTCTTAAAAAAGCATCTGTGAGAATTTCACCACACCTTATCACCTCTAAATAGTTCAAATATTTTATAATGGGCACATGGACAATGTGATTACTTTTGTCAGCTCCAAAGTCTTAGTATTAGTTCTGTGGGACAAATCCCTGTGGGCATCTCAGGAAAACGCATTTGTCTTATCACTCTTCTCCAATGCAGCGTGTGTCTCCATTAAATTGGAAGTATAGTAGAGTAATAACAAATAATGTAGTCAACTTCTGATTCTGTTTTTACCCTTATGCTTTGCTTGCTCAATCTCATTTTAAATATGATCAATAGCAACATTTCTATCGCTTACTACTCACAAGAAGCTACTTTATTGTCATTTGCATATATCTCAGGAATCTATATACATTTTATCTGCAAGGTATAGAGATTATAGAAGAATATAAAGACTAAGGTTTAGAGTTAGATATATTTATTGCATATGGCTGGTTAGAGTATATGTGTTTAATTTTTGTGTGAATAGAGTATTCTTAGAGATGCAGTGGTATTTTTTTTTCCTCTAGTAATTAAATTGTGTGAGCAATTAAACTGAGAAAGGGTGAAATAATTTTCATAAAAGACAGGACTATAAACAAACGCAGAAGCTACTGTGTTTTTTTTTTTCTTTTTATAAATTTACGGTCTATTTGTTAAATAATAGTGGTGCCTTTTGGTAGTTTAGTCTTGGCTGTCCAGTGCAAGGCACCACAGGCTACTGGAAGATACTGAGTGCAATAGGCCGTGCTTCAAATGTGACCAAACGTGACTTACCTTGAAGATGATTCAATTTTTGTTTTGTTTTTAAGAAACATTTTTCTACAAGACCAGCTTGTGTAGAAGTTAGCCATAGTTACACATAGGTGTTTTGTCACTTTAGTTATGTTGCTGAGAATTTGTTATCTCTACATGTGCAATTAGTACACTTATGGGGATATTAGTTATAAACAAATTGCACAAATCTCTACGAACCAGCGAGTGACAGTACTCAGTTTCCCAGAATGAGAGATATATTCCTCTATATCTCTCATTCTCTTTAATAATGATGTCTGATACAACAAACCTGGAGGATTATTTCTTCTTCTCTCTTCTGAGTGAATGTCTACATCACTTTCTGGAGTTACTTGACTATTTTTAACTTCACTATTACATAATAGAAGTTTAAAATGAGAATATAAGGCATTGTGAAATAAATGGATTCTGTTTTAACATTTTAATTAAAGGTACTTTTACAAAATATGTTGTCTTAACAAGGAGCCTTTCATAATTACATGCCTTATAAAAAATCCTGATGGTGTGCAATGTGTATACGTACTGAGTTACTGTGTTTGTTGTGTAAGACTGAGATTTTCCTGTTGACAATGAAAGGTACCCAATGGGACAGACAAACCCACTGAAGCCTGGGCTGCTTTTTGAGCAATTCAAGAATAGCAGAAAATCCCCAAAATATGCACGTTTTTATTGCACCTAAGTCTTTTAAAGTGATTTACAACAACACTGTGCTGGATCTGGAAGGTTAGAGATGCTAGGAGTCAGTGCATCTGACTGCAGATGTCAGATCAAGAATTTCTTCCAAGAATTTCTGCCTTACAGATGTCAGCTTTGCAGGATTTAAGTCACATTATATGACATGGAGCCTCTCTCAGATGCAGACAGCTCTTCTAGGTATTCTAAAACAAAAACAGCAACATCTTAGTCTTTCATTTACTTTTTTTTTTTGTATGCTCAGCTTCTCAGAAGAGCCAAGTCTAGATGGGTGCGAGTGTGAATTTGAACAATAAACAAGAAAGGCGGAAAGGTAGACAACTCTTCAAGCAGGTGCTTACCTTTGGGAGGATCAGTGACTAACTGACTCTGTTCTGCTGCTTTCTTTCATAGCAAATTTGGCCTAATTGCTGCACCTTCTCACTTGTGGGCCTGCACCATCAACTGATATGAGGGGACTTTTTGTCTTTGGCCATCTGGATCTGGTTGTCCATTTTTAGATTGACTTGTCTCAGAAACTCCACTTTGTGATGTAGGCCCACAGGTGATTGTCATGATAGAGTTAAGGGGTAGAAAACTGCAGCATGTAGTTAAGGAGGCTGAAGAAGAAGAAAGACCAGGTGATAACATGATAAGAGGGCTTTTCACTGGAGGAAACCTGTGTATTTACACCTTTGTTTAGGGCTCAAATTTACAAAATCATTGGGTTTTTTGAAGTATGGGAAGCATGTGCCTTTTTCCGTAAAGACACATCCAAACATCCTGAAAGGCTGTCTAGTATGTCCTTGCTTCTAACACTGCAAAAAGGGGACTTTTAATCAGACATTGAGAAATACCCATATTTTTCACCCCGAAATCATCACAGTCAGCGCTGCCTGTTTGCCAAAGGACCCATCTGCAAGCAGCCTGGCCTGCACAGCCAGGTTATGCACCAAGGCAGCAGTGTGTCCTCGCCCCAGCCCTGCCAGGAGGTGGCAATGCCTGAACACGGTTGGAGTGAAGCACTGGTCTGGCCATTTCTGGCACTCTCCACTCTGCCCCAGCTGTTGTTGTGCCTGCATGTTACAGAGGACATTCTCTCTTTGCTCCTTGCTGTGAAGCAATGTTGCATGTGGGGACAAATCGTCATTTATTTATATGGTGAAGAGTCATCTGTGGATGATTAACAAAGACTTCTGAAACTCAGTATCTCCTTGTCTTAAGTGATCGGTGTGAGATTGCATGAAGAAAGATACGCCCCACATGTGCCCAGAAGGGAGTGAGGGTGGTGTATGGATTGAATAATATAGGGAAACATGAAGCAAGCAGTTATAATTACCAGCCCTAAGTTTAGTGTGGACAGAAGGACTGCAAGGCATACAGAAGAAGAAAAAAAAAAGAAACTGTTAAAAAAACAGTCAGATAGATGTAAGGCAAATCCTGAGAACAGTCCTCCAATCACTCAGAGTTCCCTGAAGCCAAGCTTGAGCTGTCCATCTATCTCCAAATAGCTTGGTTTGGGTTTTCTTTTCCTGTCATATATGTGATAATTGAGGCAAAGACCCACTGGGTTCCTTGGCATATAATTAACTCTGCATGGAATATGATGACTTCTTCTCTGAGGCAGTGGAGATGTGGTCATTTTTTGATAACCAGAGAAGAGAGGAAGCAATAGGCAGCTGGGAAAAGCATTACATTACTGTCTATTAAAATTCATTACTTCAAATGTAAATAGTCCCTGAATGACCAGTCCAGTGTAAATGTGCAGAGATCATTAACTCCCCTCGTCTGTCCACCATTGCAAATGCCTTTAAATGTCGTATTAAGAAACTGTTAGGTCTTGCTTAACTGTGTCAAAGTGCCTGTGGGGGAATGCCAGTGCCATGCACCTGCAGCTACACTGCCCACCTAACACACTTCACGTGTCAGAGGTTCAGTCAGCTGAGTGCCAGGCTCCCTGTGCCTCTGTCATGTTAAAATGCAATACATTTCTGCAACAACAGAAAAAAATAGAAAAAATTTTGCTTAGAACAGTTCAGTGACATGTCCTGTTACATTGCCACCTGCCAGTGGCTGCATTGACATCAACATCTGTTCTTCCTGCTATAATAAAGAGAAATTGTGCCAGTTTCAGCAACAGCGAGAGTGCCAAGACTGTAGTTGCATGACTGAGCAGCAGAACAGGTAGCAGAGTATTTGAATAGCTGTCTCTTGAACAGCTTGAAGACTTTCCTTTAAAAATATTACACACTTACGCACATATGCATGTGTATTTCTTGTCATTATTTTATACTTGAGTTCAATAATGACTTGCTCATCAGTTTTTACTGCACTACCACTGTAGCTGTATCTTCATGTCTTAGTCTAATTTATGTGCAGATTTCACCAGTGTTACCAATGACTTCTCTCTGATTGGTGTATCAGGTTCCACCTCCACTAATCTGAGGCTGAGAGACCAGCTGGCAAGTGATAGTTCTAGAAGATAACAAGAAAACTGCATGGAAGGAATCAGCCGTGGGGAGCACAGATACATCACGAAATGCCTAAGAGGTACAAGCTCTCTGAGCTTGTCAAAAAGCAGCACTTTGGGGCATTTTTCCCTCTCTACATTGGAGCAGATGTAAATTGACTGTTGGGCTAGGTTTGATGTTTCTTTTCCCAAAAGATACATATTTAGGGTCAACGTTTCCTTATTTTTCCCCAGTAATTTTAATCTTCCGCAGTAATTTTAATTCCCCATATTTATACCCATAGTTGGGTTTAAAAACCTAGATTATCAATGTCATTTTGTTTCAGCAAGATTTCCTTTGTTGCCAGTAAATGTCTCAAACTGAGCTGTTTCTCTGCATACAGCTACATTTCTGTTCTAACAACTTCCAAAGGGCCTCATTCTTCTGACTACTCTGCAAACACATGCTTAAGTTAAACAGGAGCACCAGCAGAGACCCCTTTCCCAAAGCCCTCATGCTCCCTCTGACAATCAAAGGGCAATGCAGAGAAGCAATGCACAATGAAGTTCAGCCACCACCGTGAGGAAGGTTCCCAACCTCCTTCTCCCAGGGTGTCTGTTTTTTTCCAGACAATATAGCCTCTTTAAAGCAGCAAATACAAAATGGTACAGATATTAATGATCTGATTACATTGGTGTTACAGGACCCCTACAGACACCTTGCACTCAGGAGGCGCCTCATTTTTTGCGGATCTCTAATGCACTAGAGCACAAAATCTTCTTTTTTTTTCTTTTTCACCTGTAAATGTGTTATTGACTCCGTCATAGATACACACATATCTTTGGCTATTTTAAAATTATATATTCACTGGTTTTTACTGCTTCCCAGGGGCACACAGCAATGAGGTACTATTTTTAAACTCAGTCAGCCATGACTTCCTTTTTGTCTGTCCACTCTGTAGCTGCCATAGGGAGTGAGCATGGCATTCCTCATCTTTTTGTGGTTTCTACTTATAAGGAATAAGCAGAACAAGTAGTGGTTCTTGTTGGTGCTGGAGTACTACACAAGTCAGATTACAGGAAAAAGCACAGACTGAATCACGTCTCAGAAATTCACCCTCCAGTGTCACATTGTACCCGAGTTAATGCAAACCAGAACCCCTGCTATACAAGCACAAGTACAAAGCTCACAGTTTGTTCCCAAAACTCCCACTGCTTTTTCCATGCCAGCTATATAAAAGAAAAAACAAAAACAAAAACCTAACCAAAATACCAAAACCCAACAAGATTTAATAATATGACACATTCCTGTGTTTGTTTGCAGAACTGTATGTGAGCAATTTTATGAGTCATTTAATTACAAGGAAGCCAAGGCCTGGACAAAGAAATAAACTTAAGGTTTGCTTGGGTTGAGGACAGTTTCTGTCTTTCTTTCCCCCAAAATGAAAAGGCCCCACTGTGTTTCAAATGCAGCTAGAAGGAATGAAGACATCAGATGCCACACCAAAACTGGACTCTGAGACAGCTGTGAGACTGGCAGTACCTACATCTTTTGCTTGAAAACTGCCTTATTTGGTGGTAGTATGCTGCCAGACCCACAAAGTCAGCATGTCCCACTGCTTGGCCCCCAAGCCTCAGCAGGAACCTGCTGATTACTACACATTGACAAACATTTGTGGAAAAAACACCCAAATACCACACCCTCTTCATTTAACATAAACATCATACACTGAAAATGTCATGCCAACTGGGATATGTACTTGACAGGGAAGGAGCGCTTATGCCTTTATATATATTTATCGCAATAAATGCAGCCTTCTTACCCAAGGAGCTGACCTGCTGCCAGCCTGCTTGTGTCCTGGCTAGATGTTATTGCATAACTTTTGGAGGTCACCAGGAAATCAGTAACTTCAAAAGGTGGAGTGGGATGGGATGGGAAGGGAAGGGGGACAGACACTATACTCGACACTTGCAAAAAAACCTATGAAACACACTTTCACTCATAAGCTACGAAATTTAAAGTAGCTGAAAACTGGGTCTGGAACGTTCAGGTCACCAATAAGGCTCAATTTTTAGCCTAGCAAGTAGTACCATGTTTGTAGAGGCAATGTGATAGAGCAAAATTTTAAAAAGGCCTTTCATTTTGTAAAAAACAATGCGCATGTAAGATTAAATTCATGAGCCTTCTTTGGTTGATTTATTTATTTTCCTTAAGCTGTGCAACATTTCCTTAGCAACATGCAATTATGTATAAATATGCCTTACTTCAGAAATATTTTATTCTCGCCACTAATTAAAACAGGCAGGTACCTTCCAGTTTTGCCCTTGGTTGCAGGAAGCCCACAGCAGCAGGACAAACTTGGTCCAGATCTACCCATTTCAAGGAAGAAAAGCTGCAGATCCTGCTGCATGCTCAGTGCTCCCCTGCCTCTGCATGGCCATTTGTGTTCCCATTGGGTTGACCATAACTTGTCAGCAATTCCTCTGCCACTCAGAGAAACTCCTTTGACAAGTGAACTCGACTCCTTTGAACTCCTTTGGCAAGTTGTGTGAAGGGCGCGGGACAGCTGCCAGCCATAAGAGACTTCTGTGGGAAAATGCTCCAGACAATGGTGAAACGGCAAAGAACACCTGGTACCACCTTCTGCCACTGCTGGGGAACAGGATCTGGGGTCCTGTTCCTCTGAGGTGGCAACAGCCCTGGCAGAGCCTGGCAGCACAGCTGTTCTGCAGCACCACTAGCTGCTGCTGAGCCAGGGGCAGAGTCTGAGGATGCCAATGCAAACCTCAGATGAAAGGTTTGTAGCAGTGCTGTTTCTGTCTTTTAGACAAGTGCTGATCAGCCTAATAAATTGTTTCCTCTTCCCATATTTCAGATGGGTGCTTTTGTGGCTGTCCCAGCAGGAATGCCAGTCTACCTGTCTGTGTAAAGAAAACAAAGGAAGAAATGAGGCTCTAGATGTCATTACAGGAATGATGATGTGCAGATCAAGGGTTCATGTTGGTGGGGATCTTTTGTTATATTCTGGAAAGGTGTCTCTTTTGTGTGGCAGAGTGTGGGGTTTGAGCTGAGCTTTCCCCCCCTTTTAGTTTAGACTGAAAAACATAGACCTAGCTTTAGGTGACCAAGTGAAGCTAAAGAACACAGAAAGAAGTCTTGTACAGTGAATAGCCAAATGCCCATAAATTTCAAGGTCTTTTTCTATTATTATTTGACCTGTAACTCAAAACCACTTCAAATTGGTTCTATGATGCCTATTTGTTTCTGTTCCTCAGAGTCTGCATGTGACAATGAATAAACCAAAAGGTCACTTCCTTTAAAGCTCTTCAGGAAATGCTGCCCAGCCATAAACTCAACAAGGCCACAAAGAAAACCAGCTCAGACCACCTAAGTTTCCTAAACTCCCGAGATTGACAGGGAAGTTGGGGCACACACCTATAGATCAGAATGGCCTGAACAGGTGGTCTCATCTGACCTCTCTCTAACCCAAAGGACAAAACCCCCTTCCAGCCAGAGAACTCTAGGGGGAAGTGAGTGTGCAAGAAGCTCACCAGAGGTCACCAAAGTTTAAAAAAAAAAAGAGAACTGTGTTATTTCTGCCTTTGTGTGCATGCACTTACACACATACACACACACACGCATATACAGGGGCATCCCTGGTCAGGGATACTTACGATACTTACGAGCCAATACGCCTTATTAATAAAAGGCAAATAGCAACTCTGAAATTTCCTGCCTTCTCTATACTCATATTTCTCTAGCAAATCTCTGATTCGGTTGTCATCTGCAAATTTTATTACAAGCAATTTTTCATATATTTTCAACTCCACAATGAAATAATGAAAAAGGTATTTGGCCTAACATGAAATGTGTCAGATTCCCCCGACAAAGATGGAAAAGAAAAGCATCTGCTGTCATCTGTCATTTTGCAATCACAAAACTCATTTAACCTAGAGGAAAAGGTTTTGAAGACCCTAAAATAATAGCACAGAACTGACAGATCACACAGCAAAATTGTTTTAATACATTCCAGATGTATTGCTTCAGTGAATTTAATACAAAGACTAATCTGAATCACTGCTCCTATGGCTGTCACTCTTCAAATCTCTCAGGGCTACATGCCAAATTTTTTCTGCTTTCAACTGCATGGCTTTCAACAAAGTCAGGCCAAGGGAGTACACAATTTGGTCCCAAGTAACTAGTTAAGCATTTGAAGCTGTTGCCAGTCTTTTATGAGCTCAGTTCAAAATGACATTTAGGGAGGTTTGAAGCATCTTAGATAAGAAAGATGCTGAAGAAATAGAGGAAGATAATCAGCAGGAAAAAAAAGAAAGTCACTGCTCTACTGAAATAAGAAATTACATATATAAACAGACATGCACACATGTTATTCCCCTATTCCCTAAGTAAGCATGCACCATAAACAGAAATTCTCAAATTATGATAGGATATGTAAAGTTGTTTAAATCCTAAACCTTCAGTTTACTGTGTAGGGAAGTGATTTTTTCTGTATCATTAAAATGTTTAGCTGCAAAACAGAGAATAGAATTGAATGTTCTGTTCAAATACTTACATAAATCCACAGTAAAGCTGGAAGACAGTTCTGATACCATCTTAATGGAATCAGTATTATTTACTTAAGGAAAATCAGTATTTAGAAAAGACTAAAAAGGACCAGAAAAAAAAGAAGTTTTCTGCTATAGTAATGGTGCAGAAATCCAAACTACCTCTGCAAAAAATAGCAGAAGTTCAGAAGAAAATATTAATGTCAGAAAATCTTTTGTGGGCAAGAATATTAACTTCTGCTGTTATGAATAAATGAATTCTAAATTATTCTTTGTCTAATGGATTTTAAGAAGTATTACCATAATCACATAAACTTCCTTTTTTTCTTATAAAGCTATGTATAGTGTAAGACTTCACTTTCAGTGCCATGATCAGAGAAATTGTTTGAATGAAGACATTAAAGCAGTGAGATTCCAATTAGAGTATGGAACACTCTAAATCTGTCAAAATGAGCTGCTTGGATTACTGCTAAACCCAGAAAACCCCAAATGATGGAAGATGAAGGTGAATAGAAAATCAGATGTGGAGCTGTACCCATTCCATGAGCCCCTCTCCCCCACCCTGTTTGATCCCAGAGCATGTCTCTTTGCTGCCAAATTATCCTTTTCCTGGTCTACAGGTAGATGAAGAACAAAGTTTTATCCAAAATGAGAGCTAAGGAGAATATGTTACACAGCACAGGTTTCAAAGGCAGTGGCCCTATCTGTCTTGCTGAACGGGTATGATCTGTCTGATGTAGGTGTATGTGGAAAGAGGAGAAAAGAGAGCAATGTTGACGCCTGGGCTTAAAAGAGAAGTTTTACATAACAGCTGAAAGAACAAGATTCTTGTGCTGAAAAATTTGAAGCTTCTTGTCAGAAATTAGCATAAAGCTAAAGAGACCTGACAAACAGCTGTTTTGTGTAAAAAAAGTTTTATGGGAGTTTTTTCAATATCTTCAGTTCTTTACTGCATTTTTTATGTATGTTAGGCATGCACACACAGATACACAATCAAACTTTTATGGACATATAGATCAAACTGTTGTTCAAAGGAGTAAATTAAGACAAACTTACCAACCCTGCACTGAAGTGACACTCTCCATGCCTCAGTGCATCCCAAGCAAACTCAAGGGTCTTATCTTTTACTTGAAAACAAACATATGGAAAACTATGTTTCTACACTGTCCTGGGGTCTCTGGTGAGCCACAGACCATCCAGTGAGCCCACAGAAAAAATGAAGAAATTGTCACTCTTACCCCTGTGCTGAACCACAGACCTTACTGAAAATATCCCCCTAGTAAAAATAAATATTTACAAAAAAGCAGATTCCTTCTCTGTCTGTGAAAATCACCTATCTCTCTTTTCAGAGGCCAAGAACTGATAGTGTCAATGATTTCTCCTTTGACTTGTCCAGAAAATATGTGCTGTGGGGGGCAGACATGGGAACATCCTTTTCCTGGGAATTTTTCTAGGCTGGGTGATATTTTGTGGTCGTTGCAGTGGGAAATGTCTGCTCCTGGCAGAGCAAGGCTCTGCCCTGGTGAGGGCAGGAGCCAAGGTGTCCCCAGCAGTGCCAGGATGGATGGCAGAGGACAGGCGCCAAAGCCANTAATATTTCCTTAATAGAAACAGGCACTCTACTTTTTATGTATTTAGAGGGGGCTGAAAAAATGTGAAATAACCAATTTTCACTATCCTCCCTTCAGATTCTGACCACTTACATTTTTTTCATCTTTTCTCAATGTTGGTACAGTAGTCATACTGCAGGCCTGACAGTTCATGGCAGCATCCAGCAAGATCATGATCCATGCTTGGTACAGACAAATGGTAAGTGTGACCTGTGTCATCACTGCCCTTCAGGATTTCAGACAGTTCCTCATATTATACAAATCTTATCCTAGTTCCACTTCAATACACTCCTCAAACTG
>VXBQ01008240.1:8899-22398 GCA_013400175.1 Phainopepla nitens | reverse complement strand
AGTGGCAGGCAGAGTGAAAATGGATGTCAATCTGACTGCTTATTACAAACTTTCTCCTGCTTTTTACAACAAATTTGGCCCTTACCATATGTCCAGAGGGTATACTGAGACAATACGGGCATTTCACTGGGGCAATCCTGAGCTGCTGCATAGCACTTTGGACATCCTTACTGTCACTGAAGAAATGCAGGTACCATGAAAGGATAATTAAGCCCACCTAAGAATCCCAAAGTGTGTCAAACAGCTAACACTGAGTCTTGTGTAATAACCTACAATTAGCATGTAATGCCCAAGGCATTTGCACATTGACAACATAGTTTAATCCATAATAAAGTAGGCTAAAATGATTATTATAGCTAATAGTATTTTTAACAGAAGTGAAACTACATAAAAGAAGCTATAGCAACATATTGATTTCAGCTGTGCCTCCCTGACACAAGTCTATATAGATTTTATTTATGGTCCATCTTTTCAAAAAGGACCCAAGACAAATGTAGAAATCCCTGGTTGTATGAAATGGATAGTTGTGCATCAAAATGAGGGATTTGCATGTTTAACTGCCCATATTTGTGTCCTTCTATCCAGTTTGCATATGCAAAGGCAAAGATTGTTATATTTATCAGTGCATAAATGAAAGGAGAAGAGATAAATGACCTGGTTTGCAGAGGTGCTGAGCACATGCAGTTTCCATTTATTTCAACTGGAGTGTGAAAAACAGGCCCTAAGTGACTGGCTCAAGCTCACACAATGCATGATTGTCAGTGCCAGGAAGAAAACCCAGAAATCCTTCCAGTCTAATCCTCCCAGTCTAAATCCTCCCCAGTCTAAACTCTGGACACAGTCTCTCCAAGAAATAAAAATTTAAAAAAAAAAAAAAATCTGTCCAATAGCCTGACCACACTCCTATTCCTATCTTAATTTGCTAAGAAAATAAAAAAAAATGGGACAAGAAAAACTCCTGCATAATCTTTAATGACTAGCAAATAATGCCAAGTAGGGCAAGTAAATATGTGTGAAGCATTGCTCACACACCCATCAACTTGCATGTGTGTCACAGATGGTTTTAGTGAAGAGCCAAAAAGAGATGGGGAGAAAGGAAAAGGAAAACAAGTCCAGATAAAGAATAAGCTAGAAAAGGAGACAAAGACATTCTCTGTTATTAAAAAAAAAAAAGCACTTAAAAATGCTACAAAAAATAATGATAAAAAAAAGCGCCATTCCCTTTCCTTGATAACGTAGGCTAATCTCTACATAAATAGAAATAACAGCCCTTTGAAATGGCAATGATTTGCTTGGAAAACATTCATTAAAAACGTCCTGCAATTATTGACTCTATCATTATTTCTTGGCAGCAGCTGAGTCTCACTGCATCTTGTGTTGTTTCTCCAATGAAAAGCAGAGCATTGTTTAGGAAAAAAAAAATACAAAAACAGAAACAGAAAAAAAAAATCAGACAAAAAAAAAAACCCACAAGGACATTGTATTTGAAATATGTGCTTGGTGACATGGAGCTGATTGCCCAAAGGAATCAGGATACATATATTTGTATTATTGTACACGTGAGTAGCTTGAATCATGTACTGCTCGCTCTCTTTGTTTGGATTATGCAGCTTGGCTGGGCAGCCATCCAAAAGATTCACATTAAATTCTAGCTATATTCAGCACAAAAGTCATCTAGCATCAGAGGATCAAAGTTACATCAACCAACAAGCACTAAGGAATTGATAAGCCACTAAAATTAGGTCATCTCCTAGCAGCTGCTTTTGATGGATGAAGTAGAATTTAGCCTCAGGTTTTCTATTTAAAGATCTGTTACAGCATCTTTTCCTGCAGCTACAATGAGAACACAACAAAGTATAATGCTTCTGATTAAATGTTTAATCATTACTCTTTACTCTTCTGATTGTTTCTGCCATGGCACAGATTTACAGCACATACTATTTGCAGCTTTCCTAGCCTTTTTTAAACTGACATTAAAACAGTCAGGATTTTTAAGTCCTTAGCTGAAAAACCTAATAAATTATTTTTAAAAAATGTGGATAAAAATCTTTCTAAGCTGTTTACTTGCCACACTTAAACAGACAGACTGTCATTTACTGGAACTGAAAATGAGTATCTAAGCAATTATCCCACCACTGTGCCCTCTGGAAGAATCACCACATCCCTAGGAACTGTACATATCTGTGCATAAGTACATAGGGGGAGGCTAAGGAAATTCTTATGTTTTTATGATTATATTTGTTGCTGCTTTTTGGGAAATGATCTCATTAGTCTAATTAACACATACTTTTAAAAGTACTAGCTAGTGCACTAGGCTATCTTTGGTCATTGGCGACCAGCATTATAATTGCTAGAGTACAACATATGCCCTACCAAGACATGCTTGTGCTATCAGGGTAATACAAACAGTGCCATCATTATCATCATTAGCATCAAAACCATGACACAGCTTTAGAAGAGAGTTCAAAAGGAAATAAACAAGCAAACAAAAACAATTAGTTTCAAATGCATAGAACCTGTCCTTGACCTGTTCAGGAGGTCGGCTGGCTGCAGCCTGTGTAAAACACTGTGGTGTCATCACTTCATAAAGGAAGCTAACGCAGGACTTCATCGCCAAGGTTTTCAGTATGACATCTCTCATGGCTGTTAAAATCACTAAAATCGTATTTAAATAGCACTGAGAAACAGGAAGGTAAAAGAAGCTGTATCTATCCAATGGAAAAAAATGAAGTAAATTGTCATCTGCCTTTTCAAGTAAAAAAAAAATGATAAGGGAGAAAGACTAAAAAATATAGTACATGACAATGCCACGTAAGACACTTAACTTTCTACAAATGACAGACATGTGCATGCTGCTCTTAGCAGTCATCCTCTGTGTTCCCTTCTGCCAGCCTTGTAAGTGGGCTGTTGCTGGGTAAGAGTCATAAGAGGTTGAAACTCGCTGTCGTTTCCATTCCAAATTTGGTGTGCCTGGTCTTTATTACTTGCGAAAGCAACATTATGCACTGTAATTCAAAGTCTAGGTCTAGCTTTTTCCAGCTACATACCTCTTCTTCAACAGAAAGCTTAAACTGGGGCGGGGGGGAGGGAAGGGGGGAATGTGTCTGGAGTAGACAACACATCTTAAACTTTTTCTTTTCAAGAAAGAATCTTTACAGGAAGAATGTAAATGAGTTTAGTTTATCAGTTCTTCTTAGTACTGTATTCTGCTCAGATCTCAAGCTAATCAGCTTTGTCTTTTGCTTGGGGCCTCAGAGAAAAAGCCAGCCAGGGAGCCAGCTTGTAGGTGCCTATCTGGCTCATGGAGTAGGACATCTGGTGAGATGGGGATCCTTTGATGCCACATGAATTTCTGACAACCTCAGCTGAAGGCTTTCTGTCATAACATCTGCTGTCTTACTGTGCCATGACCATGCTATGCATTGAGCATATCTGATATTACACTAGGTGAGTCTTGGGATTTCAGTTTTGACTGGCCTAAGTAGAAGCAGGACAAAAATGCCTCTTCTGTGCTCTAGCTGGCCTCCTTGGCATATCTTAGCATTAACATCCTTTCTGTTATTTGATTACCCACAGTTACCTCATCACCTCCTAATAACTGTGTGTTTAAGGCAAAAGTGGCCTAAGATGCCAGAATGCAACAAGAGTTTGCTTACTTTGTGATATTGCATCTCTGCATCGATCTTAGGAAATAAACACAATGTCCTCTGTTGTTAAACAAAATACCCAACCCTTTTACCACTGAATAAAATCATGTATTTTCACTAGGTCTACAAAGTTTGTTTAACTGAGGGCAGACAAGAAGAATAACATTTTCAGGAGAATCTGTATTATCCTGATAACTTCTTCTGGCAGTGGGTCTCATTTAAAGTTAAACCAATTACTGAATATTTCCTTCTTTCAAATTATTCTTATTCTTGACATTGACAAACAGACATAAACGACAGTGGGAGTTTAGTTTACACAGTATACTGAGTCTGATACTAATCTCAATGAAATGTAACATTACCTAACCCATAACCATATACTAAAATTGAATGCTCCAAAAGGGGCCTGAGACACTTTTGAAAAATCCAATGGGCCAATTTATCATTTGACAGTTTGAAAAATTACTTTTTAAATTATTTTTTCAAAAAAATCTTTTTTTTGCCTATTTCTTTTCCTGGGGTCACTTGCTTCAACAAATCATGTGATGATCAGAATTTGGCGATAATCTAAGAAGAATAGCTGCCCTCCTCTTTTGTGCCATTATCAGCTTTATCAACTGTCAATATCCTTGAAAATATAAATGGAGATAGAAATAAACTACCATGAAAAAAAAGTCGTTGCAGTAGTTTCTCATATTTAGGGCACTTGTTTGGTATATTACAGCTCCTAGTTTTGATAAAATGCTGTGGTTTTAAATATCAGATTTGTCATTATGATTGGGAGAAACTGTACTTTGTTCAAAATAATGCGAGGAATTGAAAACAGATCAAATCACATTATTATGAGCTGTAGTTCTATCCACCAGGTATGAAAGCTCTAATAGTTGTAGCTCTTCTTGCTTGCCCACACACGGTTGCTATGCATTATGTTCCAAAACACAAATGCACAAACCTGCTAGTAAGAGTCAGTAAGAAAAGGAAAATTGTGGTTATACATCTTCTTAGGTTAGACTACCTGCTTCTTTAAGGTCTCTTTGCCTCTGCCTAAGTTAGAAGAGTTATGCCATCCTATCTGTGTCTTCGTGGAAGGGCAATATGTCCTATTTCCTCTTAAAGGTTGAGGGTTTGGCAAGGAACGTTCTGATCTTCTAAGAGTGAACAAACATTGTGCAAGATCTCATTACAGAGATCCCAAGTTGCCAGCCTAAAATGTTTTACCAGGCAATCTCTATTTCCTGGGTATGCTTATGTACCACAAGGAGCTTGATATTTATGCAGCTTGCAGTGTGCCACGCATATAAAAATCAGCTACAAGAGGGAAAAAGTGTTTATGGAAGAAGAGGCTGGTATACACTGACACATTTTGATGGGTTACTAATCTAAAAAAGCCAAAGCAAAGATTAAGCTGACAGTATGAGGTTTGCTTTGTGGTCATGTGTGCTGAGGAACCAGCTGTGCCAGCTGTCTTTCAGAAAGTGTTCACATTGTTTTCCATACCCATGAACTGCACTGGAGAAGAAAACTGTGAAAAGAATAATTAGACTCACAAAATCAAGCCCTTGAACCTGTGTAAATTAAGCAATAGGATTAAGGTTTTTCTCTGTCTCTTAATTGAGCCCCCCCACCATGCTCCCCAAGCTCAGTTCCCGTGGCCAAGTTCTGTTACACAATTCATACTTATAGAAAAGTAAGTAATATAAAACAAGGTCAGATATTCTGCTGGAACCTTGCCTTCTTTCAGTGAATGGGCAGTTACTCAATACTTATGTTTATCCTACTCAATCAGCATGAGAGATCTCAGGTGTCATTTGCTGCATGCTTTTCATACCCTAAAAGCAAAAGAGAAATTTTCTTTTACTAAGGCTTTTATCTGGCTTCTACATCATAATATGTTCACATCGTTTCCTGTTTTAGTTTTTGTTTTCCCTTCAAATAAACCTGAATACATTTACTAAAAGTGTGATGTCATTACTGCCATTTTTAGATGCAAAAAAGATGAGTTTCAGTGAGAAAATGTTAAATTTGTCTATACTGTAAGCTAATTTGTGTGGCCACTTTTGAGTTGCCAGCTCGAATTCTCAGTACTTGAGAGCACTCTATATTTGCCGAATATGATTCTCACTGCCATCAGCTTCTGCTGTGAGGGTTTAGTATTTCTGCATATCAGATCAACACTTCTAAACATGGATATTCCTAAATCAAGAACCTACTGTTCTTCCCCAGCCATCTAGATCCTTCTCTTCACCTGCTATTTCTCACCTTTTCACTGACTGCATTGCACCAAAGCTGCTGTCTTCCCCTCCTATCAGGTCAGTAAGATCTGGATTGTAGCAAGGGTAGCATCTTTACTCTTGTGTCTAGTATTTAACTCCAGACAACTGCTGACAGCAGCAATTTCAAGGGAAATTTGCAACAAAAAGTCTCCACCTGTTTGTGTATGTGCATGCATGTATGTGTAGCAGAGGTGACTGAAGTAGAAAATTATCATTTTCCCTTGTCTTTATCTAATATCTTGCCTAAAAGGCTTTGATCACACCTCTTTTTCTATCCTGCAGCTTGTTGCTGAAGGTATAGGACCCAGTTTGGGGTGCTCTACCCCTTTAACATTTCCCCCACTGCTTCCACAGAGGTTTGGTCCAGGGTTGCTTATCTAGGGCCAAGACCCATAATTGTGAGTGGCTTAAAAAGTATAGTGAGAATAACATGGACAGAAACAAGAAAAAAGAAGAATGTTCACTAAGTAAAAAGGAAAAAAAATCCCACAGGAATTTATTTAAATCCAGACTGGGCTTCTAAGTGCAATGGTGGAAGACCCATATCTTAGAGTTGTGAAATCAAGTGGACAAAACCCATTTTATGTGTGTTCGTACGGGATGATCTGAACACATTGTACCAGACCTTTTCCGGCTAAGATTCCTAGAATTAAAGCTTACTCTTGTGATGCTGCCATCAGCCTGTGTAAGCTTTGCTGAAGTGGTCAAGAAAGGTACATTCACAGCTTTTCCTTCAAGCTTTAAGGCCTTTCCAACTTACTTGCAATAGCAGTAATGAATACGCGAAATATTTTACTTCCATTTTCCTTGCCATATATAGCAATTATTCTGTCATTCATCAAATGTACACAAATTTCTTTTCATATGTAAATAGACCATTTGCTTCACAGCTCTAGCCAAACAGTTGTGCAGTTCTTTGTTAAGAAGATAATATATTTAATGACGGAGTGCCTTGTTTCCATTGTATGGAACAGGTGTTGTTTAATGGCACAGGCATTGTAACATTACATCCATTTATTAATGTGAGTGTAACGAACATATTGTAGAGACATGAATGTACTGGTCTCATGGTTAGGGTTAGTGGTTTCTTATGATGTGGTAAGTGTAGGATAGTGGCTTAGATTCAGACTGCAGAGAAGCAGGAGTTCATTATAGCAAATCCAAGTGATGTGGCTGGTTTTGGCCCTTGTTCACTTTTGAAAAGCCGAGAATACATGAAAGACTTCATTGAAAATGTGCAAGTTATTCAGTGTGGTTAATTCTACGTTGGCTTCGCTCCCACCTTCTTTCAAGACTGAGTATGTGAACATGCTTTCTGAAACAGCAAAACCAATCTGCAATGCATTTATGTTGCTTTTGGATACATGCACAATCCCTAGTATCCTATTTCATGAAGTAACCTGTCTTCAAATATGAGGGAAGAAGTCTTTAGGTGATTCACTAAAGCCATGAAACAATCCTTGATTGCATAGTGCAGCTACAGAAAGTCAGTCCTTTGCTCTTTTCACACATGCCACCGCATCTTAAGAGTTTTGCTCTGAGTGTTACTTACCTAGAATTGCTGCTCATCCAACTGGCAAGATAGCTACAGCTGCCCAGGCAAATCAGGTGAATGAGTATCTGATTTTAATTCTTGTGAGAAATTATTCATTTAGTATTCAGAGGGCCAGAATTGACAAATGCAGGTAAATACATTTGTCCCATTTGCTTTATGGGACTCAAATGCCCACTTCAGTTTGTTTGGACACATCTAATCTTTTTTCTCAAGTACCTCATGCTAACTTTGATGCCCTATATCACCATTATGCAGTGCATTAAAAGTATCTTTTTTTTTTACCTACCTTTTTGGAAACATTACCTTAAAAATCAAGGTATGTAATGAAGTGATTCTGTTAGAGAAAAGTTAGTAAAAGTCATTAGACCCTCACCTCTCTACTCTACCTTCTAATATATGACATATCTTGCTTTTTGTTTCATCTGGCAATTTAATAATCTTAATCATGTCAATCAGTATTTCATTTCCATCCATAATGCTAACGGGTCCTTTCAGAGCACTTTGTTTACATCAGTCACAACCACTTTCCTAGTAAAGCAAATGACAGCATCCCACTAATGATTTTCATTGCTACTTTCTGAACTCCATCAGTTCTCAAAGTTTTACTTTTAGTGAAGGATCAACAGGAGAACAAGATAGCTATGAAATAAAGTGCTAATGTTATTCAAATATTTTCTTCACTCTTCTCTTGAATCTTCTTTACATTTTTAAAAACAACTGAATAAATGCCCCCATGAAGTTGCCCAGCTTTTATTTTTGCTTAAACTGAGAAATATACTGGCCTTATTTTCTTCCCACTAACACCATTTTTGCAATATTCCATCTCCAGTTGCAGTGGAATTTCTTTACACTTACAACTCAGTAAAAAAGAGGACAAAACAGATTCGTTATCTGCTTTTCAATCTTCTCCCATGAGGCTTGGGATCAAGGCATGGAGTGTTCAATTCCAGCAAGAGAGGAAATCACTTCTGTGTTCATGGTCAGTCACAAACTGGGGAGAGTAAAAAGCCCCCATGCATGATGATCCCTAAGCTCTGGAAGCTCAGCCGAGATAACTGTGCTAGAATTTGCCATGCGTATGTAGGACAGGCAAAACATTTGTGATCTTTATTTGAGCCACTTCACAGATTTGCTGCTGTATGTTAAGTCAGTTGCAAACATTGTGCCTTTGCTCTCAAACCAAGCTGTGCCCCACATCCCACATCTCATCATATTTCATGCTCTTAACTCGGGCAACAGCATCAATCTTCTTGTCCCTCTAATTTCACTCTCTCTTTCCTGAAGACTCAATTTCTTCTATGAAAAATGGTTTTAGTGAGCCACCTCCCAAATCTACTGCAGGTTACAGAGAGCAGAGGAGTCATCATCCAAGGGGCACATGGGTTCATTTTGCACTGTAATAGTGACACGTGGTACAGATGCTCATACGTGATAGGGGTTCCTGTCTTGACCATGGCCTGTCTGGACATAGTAGAAGCACGCCCTGAAATGCAGCCTCTTCCCAAAGCAATTTGTCTGCCTAGCAAGCAGGACTGACAATGGATTTGTTTTGAGTGGAGGCATGGGCAATTTGCCTACTGTTACAAAACACGACAGAAAACTGGGAGCAAATGCATCTTTTGGCTTCCTGACACAACACTGTATCTGACAAGCCATGTCAGGCTGTTTTACTTAAATAGTTTTTAACTGAATTTATTATTAACCAGAATGAATTCTATAACAAGATGGGAATAGTAGCCAGCAGCCAGCTGTGGCAGACCACACAGCCTTCCTAGAAGCCTGGCTGCTGCTCATCCCTCTGAGGACACAGACCACAGCCCAGGATTGATCACACAGGTTGCATTATCAGCTCTTCTCTTTATTAATACCTCAGTTTTGTCACCTGCTGCCAGAGTCCTCGGGACAGGTTTTTTAAGTATGCCTGTCATGTAAGTCAGATTTTAAAAAAATCACCCTCTCTGGGGTGAAACTGACAACACAGACAGGTTTACTTACCAAATCACTCTGCAACCTGGACTTCAAAAGGAGAGGCAACAGGGACAGTTAGCAGATGCTCAGACATCTTTGCTACACAGATTTCAAGCTACAATATTCCAGCTTTATACCTGAACTGGAACCAGAGTGGACAAAGTAGTTCTCCTATCTCTCCCATGGTAAAAACAGTGTAAAACTTTCAACAGTATCCTCTGAAGTAGCTGTCCTGTGAAATACAAACATAATGCATTACATGCCAGTTAGAGATACATGAGGTAGCACACTCAATATTAATTTTTCACAGAGTACACTTCTACCCATATCAGGAGATCACACTGTTATCTGCAGGAAGAACTTTTCTTAACTGATGGAAAAAATAATCTTATGTTGGCCAAGAGAAACACTATTTCTCTACCTAGGAAAATGAAAAGAATATATTCTTAAATGGACAAAAAGAAATCTCTGTTTGATAGAAAAAGGCAAACAAATTCTGTTCACAGCTCTGCATCTGTCAGTGATATTGGCCAACTTACCACGAATTGTCACCAATGCAGCTAAGAGCAAATTCTGACCAGTAATTATGTTGCATTTTTTTCTTACTATAAAAAGAATTACTAGCATGCAAAGTGATACAAAATTATAGCAGCATGAAAATAGCAAAGTAGGTAGGTAAGGAAGACAGGTGATACAAGGTTTCCCAGAAATAATTGTCCCTGAACAATAGAGGCTCTCTGTGGAAAACCTTTCTAGTAGGAAGATCAGTATCTTTCAACTAATATTTTGAAAACACTACTCTTCCTTAATAGAATAAACCTATTAATATTACCCTGGCGCACTTAAGTGACAATAAAGGCATTATAGTCTTTTAAGAAGCAATCCTCTGTCTCCAAGTTTGTATTTTCCACCTCTAAAGGAATAATATTATTAAAAATAATCTGTACAGACTTTCTTTCAGGGAACTTTTAATACTTTTTCTTCAAAGGTTTATGAAGACTGAAGAAGGTTCAAGCATCTGTGTAGTGAATCTAGAGCCTATACAGCTGAGGGAGATGCAGTAATCAGTGAAATTATAATTCTCTCTTTCTAAAAATTTGACTGTACCTGAAGTGATGTGACATATATGGGTACAACACAGCTGTTGTATGGTCTCAGGCAGAGTGCAAGGGAGTCAAGTCATATGGGTGCTAAAATGATGACACTAAACATAGCTATCATTAAAATATTTTTGAAGTTTTGACATGGAAACATGATGCTACTAGCCAGCAGTTACTGGACAGACCAGCTGGGGGGATCTACTAGCAGCATAATTCAGGATGTAGACATTCAAGACATTGCATACAAATCTTAAAATAAGCAAAAAAAGGGGCAGAATTCCAGAATTATTTTTAAAAACGATTTCATAACAACCCTCTCCACCATGCCAGCTACTCAGTGCTTCTGGACACTCCCTGGTAACTGCTGGGGTCTTGCTATCATGATCTCATCTTGAACTGTCATTATATAATGAGCTGAAAAAAAAATTAGAATCATTATCAGTGCAGAAAAAACCCTTATATTCTAAACAGAAAATGCACTCACAATTTATAGATATTAGTTGCTGTGTTTTCTTCCATCAGCTTCCTAAAAAAACTACTCGCTAGTGATCTCATGTGATTTAAATTTTCTTCTTTGCCCGTTGACAGCTGCTAGGTGGCATACAGGCTAGAATGGGCCCGAATGGAGCAAATGGCACAGCAAGAATTTCTATAGCAGCACCACACGTGGCACATTTAGCAAAGAAACTCAGAGCAGAGGTTTGCTGTGCAAGCATGTAGGATGAGAAGGGTTGCCTTGCAACATCTACCATTACCTGGATCTTACTTAAGAAATACAGCTTTTTTTTTTTTTTTTTTAGTGATAGCAATCATGGTTACCCATTCTCACACTACAGACTTCTAGTTAATGAGCTAATATATTCCTCAAGTTATGCAACACTCCCATAAGATTTTTCAGATTACAAATGGATTTTTTTCTGGGCACAATATTGCCATGTAGCTCCAAATTATCAGCTGACCTGCATTAATTCAGAACCTCTGAAAAGTCATTATGCAACACAGCAACAGAGGTACAGAGGCAGAGGTTAGTCATTACCATGCCCCTAATTGAAGTGACAGCACTAAAATCATATTAGGGAAGAATTTCAAAAGGCTACACCTACAGTGTCTAAGTAAAGAATGTAAATGAAGTGTTAATTGAAAGTCAGAGAAGTAGCAAGTTATGAAAATAAGATAGTAAGAGTTACAGAGGAAAGAGAGACTCTGTTGATTGAAGAGAAATTATTTATAAGGCCAACTGCTGTAATTTGGATAAAAAACCCCCCAGAAGCAGACAATTTGATATTATCTTATTTAAGTTGAATTGAACGCCATGAGAGATAATTCCTGAAGATGCTAAATCCATAAACTGGGGAACTCACCAGGGAAGGTTGACCATGCCTGACATTTAGGATAAAATGCCATGAGGTCGCACTGTTCTTTTCATTTGCCCTCTGTACTCCTCTATTACTGCCTGCTGGTGACATGCTCAGAAGGAAACCTGAGCTGCCCTCAACAGTAATGAAGTGCCATTGTGTTTTAACAGCATGCTTAACTTACATGTTTCGGTGTTATTTTTGGCAGCCACGTGATAAAACCCAAAAACTCTGTGTGTGTGCGTGCGCAAGTACATTAAATTCAATTCACATGAGCAGCAGGCATAAGTCTGTCCCAGAAATGAATGTAGTATCAAGGCTTAAGTTTTCTAAAAGTGTTTTTTCCTATCTGGTGCTTATTTGGGCAAAGAGAAAGCTGCTTGTCTTACTGGGAGACGCAGCAGTAATTTGCAGTAGTACATCTGCCTTCCCTCCCACCCCAACTTTTAGTATTTTTCCAATACCTCTGCACTCCTATGTACAAACTAACCACGGTGCTGGAAGCAAATCTCAGTCCTTGCCTCATGCCCCCTCTACCCCAGGACCCAGAACAGTCTATGGTGGATCACCAGGCTTCAGCACAGCAGGACTTCAGTGGTGCCGCAGGACTGAAGCAGTGCTGTGTGTGTAAAGATTATGCCATTTCTAATGTAAATATAAGGTGTTTGCAAACCCATCTGCATCAGTGCTGAAAACTCAAGCTGCTGATAAGCTTTCCTCCAGGCAGAGTAGCATCTGAAGAGAAAATGTGGAGTGCCTCCCACGATTACTGCTCCCCATAGTGTGAAGAGCATCCTTCACATGATGGATAGGTCAGGAAAGAAAAGCAGTATGAAAAAAGCATTAACTATCAGCTGTCATATCTAAGGCAGGTAAGCAGAGCAAGATAGTATGGACAAGTTAACCTCAAACAAAGCCAACTCAGGTATTAGGCTGCTTTGGTCCATGCATCTGGAGCTCTCCGCAGGCTACTCTGCAATCCTTCTTCAGCAGCATAGCCTCATTTCTGGCAAAATCCAAACAACCAGCAGCATTTGGAAGATATTTTCCTTGTCATGGCAACACATACAACAGCCTTTGTGGATGGCAAGAGATTGCTGGGCTTGAACAGGCAAGGCTCTCCTCTTGCAATATTAACAGATGAAGACTGAAAGGACCCAAAGAGCAACACAAATAGCAGGAATGGGGAGCAGTGATGAGCTCCAGGGCCTTGAAGAAGGAGAATATTTGGCATGGTTAGGACATACGGTGGGTGAAGGTCTGTGTAAGCTGCTGGTCACATTGGCCAGGACCAGGGCAGTGACTGTCCTCTTGTAGTCAGCACTGATGAGGCCACACCTTGAATCTCGTGTTCAGTTTTGGACCGTTCACTACAAGAAGGACATTGAGATGCTGAAGACTGTCCAGAAGGGCAATCAAGTTGGTGAAGGATCTGGAGCACAAGTCCTGTGAGGAGCTGCTGAGAGAGCTCAGTTGTTTAGCCTGGAGAAAAGGAGGCTCAGAGGAGAATTTATGCTGTCTACATCTGCCTAAAAGGAGGTTGTGACAAGGTAGAGGTCGGCCTCTTTCACAGATTATAAGTGGCAGGATGAGAGGACATA
>VXBQ01008239.1:17620-52396 GCA_013400175.1 Phainopepla nitens | reverse complement strand
CCATCTATTACTTAGCAATCCAAAACGCCAGGGAACCCTTTCAGCAATAAGAACACTCAAAAGCACACAAGCAAATAAGCAAAACACTCACCTTCAGTGTAACTTAGATTTAAGTTTAGAGAAAAAGCGTAGGGGTGGTAATCCCCATAGAGAGAGTCCTGTAGTATTCATTCTTTTCATTAGTTCCCTACTCAGTAGAAAAATGGGACACTTCCTTATAACCCTCCAGAGCTCTTCTCTCACCACTTGTGTGGTGATTCACACAGATTTCACTGTCTAATTACAGCTCTGCCAAGATGCCCAGGGGGTCTGTTTTCCCTGCCCACAGGAGCCTGGTCAGGGAGCCCAGGGCTAATGCCGGACACAGCTCTCAGATCAGTAGGTCACTTCTGATCTGAGTGACACCAACAGAACTGAGGTCAGAATTTGGGACCTTGCACCAGCAACGTCTCTGCAGTGGTGTAAAATTAATGCCAGGAGAATGGAGCCCATTGATCCCAGTAGAGCAAAGCCATCAGGATTGACCCTGGGAATCATGTGACACAGTGTTCCAGGAAGCAGCCTTTGTTTGCACACACTGTGGCTCTTATTTATTAATATGTGAGGCCAACAATGCCTATTGTCTCCTCTCATATTAGAGTGTTGTCACATGAGTAGTTCAAGTGGCACCAAGGATTGCAAGGCGAAGACAGGCAGTTCTATCCGACTCCAACTGCAAATGTATATTTGAATACATTAATACTCAACAAATATCTCCTCAGATTAAATAAGTCACAGGTTTGTTTAAATTTTTCTTTTTATAAAAGCCACCCAAACAACTCTGCCTAACTAAAAGTTTGCCCATCTAAACAAAGGAAGGAAAATCCAGGCACAGTACATTAAAATAAAATTAAGTGTATGATCTGAGCACCTGAAGCTCAGGTTGCAGATTATTTATTGTGAAACATTTTTTTTTTAAATCTACTTTGATACTGTGACACTTGGAAATTTTAAGCACAGAGTTACAATTCTTTATGGAGTTTTGTTCTGCTGATTGAAAGACATCCTTTTGTCTCCTTCTCACAAGCATAATTTAGTTGTACAAAATTAACAGCCTATGCAATATATAACCTTATGTTAGCCTTACTATGTATTGTTTCATCCTTTCCCTCCTCTATCAACATAGAACAATACTTTCTTTTTTAATTTTTGCCTTACAATTGCTGCTTTCTCACCACATTTTATATGAATCAATTCTGCATGACTGCATCTACTATTGTATTCAATAGAAGAGATGAGGATTCTTATGAATTATATAAGGCTAATTACATCAGGCTTGAAATAGACAGAGCTAAGCCGTCAGTTTCTGCTATAGTGCAAGGAGTAACCTGGCTCCCATACACTTCATGATGGGACAAATTAAGAATAATAATAATAAGGCATTGAAATACATTTGAATTGTGTTTGATCTGGACAGTACTGAGGAGATACCCTTCTTTGGGAAACATGGAAACAAGTACATGGAAGATATTTTCAGAAAAGCCTAAGTACATTCCCATCTGCAAAAATTTATCAGACACATAGACTCCAATCGCTCCCCAGAAACACATTTTAACAGAAGACATACATAAAAATATTTTATTTGTGTCTAATCCTTGAAAGACTAAACCATATTTTGTGTACTAAAGTCACAGTTCAAAGTTGTCTTACATTTAAAGGAATGGAATGGAATGGAATGGAATGGAATGGAATGGAATGGAATGGAATGGAATGGAGTGGAATGGAATGGAATGGAGTATCTGTGCTCTGTATCTGTGTTCAATGTCACTGAAAACGATGAAATCCCTTACGCTCACACTTTAAATCTTGTGTCTCTGGATGGAATGTACAAAACTTCCCCAAACACACAATGCCACCAGACTGTTGCTCTAAACCTCAGGTAAGCAAGAGGGAACCTCATGATAAAAGGGACTTTGAGATGCTGGATTGTGTTCAGAGAAGGTAATGGAGCAGGGAAGCGGCTGGAGAATTCCTGAGGGATCTGGGAAGGGGCTCAGCCTGGAGAAAAGGAGGCTCAGGGGGCCCTGGTGGCTCTGCACAACTCCCTGACAGGAGGCGACAGCCGGGGGGGGTCGGGCTCTGCTCCCAGGGAACAGGGACAGGAGGAGAGGGAATGGCCTCGGGCTGGGCCAGGAGAGTTTTAGATCGGATATCAGGAAAAATTTCTTCAGTTGAATGGCGTTAGAAGGAACTGCCTGGTGAAGTGGTGGAAGCACCATCCCTGAAAATGTTTAAAAACCATGGATGTGGCACTTGAGGACATGGGTTAGTGGTGAATGTGGCAGTGCTGCATTTATGGTTGGTCTCATTGATCTTAGAGGTGTTTTCTAACTTTGAAAATTCTATGACTTAAGCAGACAGGACAGAGGATACAGAAATTGTCTCTTTCAATTGATATTCCTTTTATACAAATCAGAGCAAATGCAGTTAGGTGCTGAAATGTAGCCCACCAATAGAAACACTTCTATAAGAATAATACCTTCCTTTATATAAACAGTTATACTTCTGTGGGTTGAGGCATGCACTTTTTGGGGTTGAGAGCTTTTATCAGCACTTCCCAAAGATGAATTTAAGTAAACTTCCACTCAGTTTATTGGCTTTCTTAAATACCAATCTAAAGTGAAGATCCCTTCCTGTGTTTGTCATGGATATTTATGTATCTAGTTTGTGATAGGTAATTCCTTTAAACACAGAAGCTCCCAATGCTGAAACTGCCAGTGCCCAGGAATTTCTGGATGTATCTACCCCCCACTAACCTTCAAGCATTTAAAATTCCTGCTATTTGATTATCAAACATATAAAAATCTTTACAAGTCTGGCTTTACAGTCCTTAGTTACTTAAGGTGATTCTGAGCATTGTCTTTCTGACTTCGTTGTACCATTTGATAATATTGGATGGATTGAGAGAAGATCTCTCAAATGCCGCAGGCATTTAGCATTAACCTGACTTTGAACGCTTAGGACAATGCTCTCCCTTTCTCTTTCATAACTTGAGCCTCTTCAGAGACAGAGAAAGTGAAGGCAGAGAGCCAGGAAATAACTTATCTAAGTAGTCTGAATCTTTCATAAATCAACAATATTACTATTGGAGAGTGAAGCCAAGAGAAGGTTAATGCCAGCATCCCTAAATTGCAGCAACAGTGTGTCCTCCTTGAGGGAAGTGTTAGTGCTATTGCACAGCAAATTATGCAGCTTAGAAGGGATGGAAAACAGGATTGCAGCTCCTCATGGATGCTCTGAAGTGAGCACCTCTCTGGATGTGAAGAATTGGATGTCTAAAGAGTGAGGCCTGCCCATGATTCTGCTGAAGTGAGCAGGAGATTTATCTCTGCCTTCTCAGGAATTCAGGAGCAGCTTACTAACTCATCTCCTGGAAGCTGCTGTTGTCAAAAATCCATGCACAGCAGTGGAATAAAATTCCAGAGAGTTTTAGTTGCATAAACAGCTACTCTATTTTATAATCCTTATGCAACAGGCACATTTCTGTCAAAGGGCCATGTTCTTTTAGATTCTCCTCACGTCCTGCTGAAGACTTTGTGAGCATTATCACTGTCTGAATGGGCTCTGGATCATGGCCTTCACTGCTAAAATCATTCCGCAGTGATAGATGAGATGGGCTAAAAGGAAGAACAGTGGCACCCAGTGGTGATTTGCCTTTTCTTTGCAAAGTAAGTTCTCCTGAAAGACCTTCTCCTTAACTTTTTGAGTGGATGACCCTATATAATATACAGTCTAGTATGCATAAAGGATATACAGGCATTATACATCTACTATAAAATAGCATACATACACCCACATGCTGTAATTCACAAAGTAAAATTTGGCCTTTATAATTACAATCTAATTATAATGTTGATTTAAAAGGAAATTAAAAAGCAAATTATTTTCACCTTAGAAAAACCAAATCCCCTCAGGTAAAGTGCTGTAGGTAACTCAGCTTGATTAATGGTTATGCCATTTCTGCAACAGGTAAAGTACCTGTGTCCTGATGAAATGTTAAAAATTATTGTAAGATGAATGTTTAAGTGCAAATAGAGATATTTTCTCTTTTACCTCATTGCAATAAATAAATTGTGAACACGCTCTCACTTATTCTAGCAGAATGGCAGCTTCCACTTCTGCTTTTTTTTTCTACCTCAAACTTTTCAATCTTGCAAAGAGCTATTTAAAAATAGAGGGTGCAGCTTCTTGTAACAGTGTGATTCTTGTTTCATAAAAACCCCCTTTGGCATCGATTCATATTCCAGGTTATTAATTATTCAACCCAAATTATATGTATTTTCTAGTCACTTAGAAAATGCAGCAGATTGTTCTTTGGTCTCAACTGCTGTAGCCAAGCCAGATTTCTCTTGGATGTTACCTATTTTGTTTTCCCTTACTGTTTCTTACTGCAAGAAGTATTTGTTGTCTACATTTGTGCCCTCCTGGCCATCACATTAATGCTGCATCTCTACAAGTAGCTTTTATGTGGCCAGGGTTGTTATTTCATGATAAAACAAGTTGACAAGGGAAGGTTTCTACATACTGTTCAATCCTTTAGCCCCAAAACACAGGGACTGCAAGCAAAGTCCTCCTTTGGAATGATCCACAGCCTCTGCTAATTCCTGAATCTCCAGCAGGAATCATTACAAAGACTTAAGCCTCTCAGCCCACAATTATCAGAGGTAATTAAACCAATTTATCTGGATGGGCAGTTCAAAGCTAATGCCACATCACATTCACAGACGTTGCTTTGTTTTTTAACATATGGATATCCTATAAAACTGCTGTAAAGGCCTCGAGATTTCTGAAATCTAAGGTGGTCCTGTCATGCTTGAGTATGCTTCTCAGGGCTGCAGGATAAGTATGGGCCTGAGATCTGAAACAAATGAGAAATCCTGGAGCTGAAAGCTTCAGACTGATGCAAATCCAGGAAAAACTATTCAACCTTTGGTTAAGAGTTATAACTTAAAGGATCAGAAACAAATCTAGCAAATATTTAATTTTATTTCCTATCACGGTTGCAGACATGGGAAACATGTAGAAACAATATTGTAATTACATATAGAAAACTATATTGTTGAAATTGTGAGTAAAGGTTTGGGCAAACTATCCATTCTACCAGGAGGAGAAGTATTCCCAGTAATAATGCACACCAGTGCAGTGCAGCCTCGGGATTCATTGTGTGGGACTGAAATTAGGGAAGAAAAGCTGGACACAAGACAGCCCATAGCACTGAGTCAGATGCAGCTTCTTTGATCCTCTGCCATCTAGCAACATAGACAGTGGAGCCCTGGGTTTTCATACCCATGTTTTGTAACTGCAACCTAACTAGAAAAGGAGAGTAGCTGCCTGGTTAGCTGCATCAAGAATTTAGAAGGCAGACTTCCTTTCGCAAAAGGAATAGCACACTATTGCATATTTTACTTTCTTTTTTATAAAGCCAGAATTGTAAAAGATCTGATTGATTATTTTTGAATGACTGAGTATTTTTGTAGCTGATTGATAATCAAGATGGTCTTTCAATTCTGGAGAATTTTCAGATATCAGGTCCAGCTGTTTGTTAGAAACCCTTCCCTGAAATTTTTCAGGCCCTCATGAATAAGTCTTCACTGAATGAGTAGACACATAGGAAATTAGTAGATCTAGGTTTTACCTGATCTCCTTTCCTTGGCAAAATCACATAAACTTGATATCAGCAGTGGCTTTGGCCATTTTGATTGCATGTTAATAAGTGAGGCAAATCTTTCTAAACTGCTAAACTCTTGTAACATTTTCTGCCTAATATTCCATGTCCATGTCCATGCAGACAGAGCATACATGTTAGTGTCAGGGGTTGGGTGTCATTCCTTTTGTTCTTTCTTACCTGTAGAATTTTCTCCCATTAGTTGCGAGGAAACCTGATGGCTGATACTTGTGGGTGCTTGACAACACAAAGAGTTTGGCCGGCCGGGAGAGAGGGGCAGGGGGCAGGAAANCCAGGACTTCTGCGTTCCAGCTCGGATCCTGAGTGCCAGAGCACCCAGGATCGACAGCCCAGGGGTTTGTGAAGTAAAAGCCTCCCCTCCATCCTCTTCCTGACTCTGCCACGGGATCCCTGATTCTGTTCTTTGTTGTTAATACCACAGTTATTGTTGCTTTGTGTACCTTGTTATACGCACTAGTAAAGGACTGGTATTCCTACCCTCATATCTTTGCCTGAGGGCCGCTTAATTTCAAAATTATAGTAATTCGGAGAGAGGGGGGTTCCAAAGGAAGCTCCTGCCTCCCCTAGCAGATACCTGTCTTTCAACCCAAGACATTCAGGAAGACACTGTTTCCCTGAAAGCCTTTCTTTCTAAACAGGAAGAAAAATAGGAGATAAGGAAAATACCAGTTTTTGGTAAGAAGTGCTATGTCACTTTTTTGTTTGCAATCACAGCCTTTCAAAACCTGATTTTTCACCTTCACAGACAGGTGTGCACAATATCTGCTACTCTACTGCTCAGAACAGAAGTTAGGTAATTGTGCTGACAGCTGTTAAAAAACAGCACTGTTGACCCCAACTGCTACAATCTGGTTAAGAGTAAACAAAATGAGATTCATTCATGGTCTAAAATTCATAATCTTCTGCAAGTGCAAATTAACTAATGCCAGCATTATCAGTTTAAGGCTGCTGTAAAGCATTGATGTCAAACCCAGCTAATTTCTCATGGACTGAGAGATTCACTTGGCCAAAAGCAGCATATCCAGAAAACCCTGCCAGTTCTCCAAATGCCATTGTCTGAAGTTTCTTTCTTTAACAGGACTAAAGATTTGGATATTGGGGCTTTTTGTAAATCTTCAAAATGGCTCCTGGATATAAATACTGTCTAAGAGCTCATAGCTTTTCCCCAGAAATAATTAGCATACCGTACTCATATTTCTGAAGGAATATAAAAAACATGTGAGTTTTTGAAATAGTTACAGCCTGAAATATTAGAGAATGATCTTCTCGGAACATATACAATAATATTCAATTTTTTGCTCTTTTACAACTAGCTTCATTGTGAAAACATTGATTTTCTTAAATCCAGATAAATGCGAAGGCTATACTTTAAAAATTACTGAATAAAATGCAGTAGATACTTGAAATGTGAATTTCATGGGTCACTAGGGATAGGATCACAGAATCATAAAATTATAGAAGGTGTTTTGTTGGAAGGGACAATCAGAGATCATTTGTTCCAACCCCCGCATCCCTTCCTGCATTTGTCTATAGGTCAGATCACTCAAAGCCTCATCCAACCTGACCTTGAACATTTTCCAGGTCATCCACAACTTCTCTGGAAAATCTGTTCCAATGTTTCATAACAAATGTCTTCCTTAAGTCCAATCTAAATGTACCCTCTTTCAATTTTAATCCACTGCCCCTTGTCCTGTCACCTCAGATTCTGGTGAAAAGCCTCTAGCTTCTTGTTTAGACCTCTTTATATATAAAAAGGCCACGATAAGGTCTCCCTTCTCTTTTTCAGGCTGAATTAGTGCAATTCTCTCACCCTTCTTTTCACAGGAGTGATGTTAAATCGGAGTATGTGGTATCCATTAACTTTATATTTCTTGAAACTAAGAAAATTGAAAGACTGATTTTTTTCACAGCTAGGTTTTTGAGTTTAAATGAATAAATTGCCTTTGTTTTGAAGCATGTATATTGCTAAAATGTGAGAATAAACATTTCAAAGTTTAAATTCATCAACTATCTAGAAATATGTGCACACTGACTCTCAGTTAGAAACATCCAATGTTTGAGATGTTCAAGTCAGCCCCTAAGTTGCTCAGAGCTCTCATTCTTTATGTGGCTTCAGCAAACAGGAAATACATCTCCATCCATACTTGGCAGAATAAATACACCTGAGCTGGCAAATCAAGAAATCTGTATTTGAAAATATGCTCACTAACCAAACCAAGTGCTATCTGAACTAGAAGACCTTACATCACTAAGTTCAGTGCTGAGCTGAGCGGCCAGCTGAAAATTTGTGACAGTAAAATGGTCTTTTTAATCATTTTAACTTAGCATTTATCCCAAAAAGAGAGAGCTTCTATGATTTTTCAAGGTCAATCAGGCTAGACTTGGGTCAGTAATACAGCACTTACAATTTAAAGGCTATGATTCATACTGTTTGAACAAAGAATAAATTAAATTAAATATGGAGGCTTCCTGAATATATGAATCTGGAGCAAATTCACATGCAGCAATGTCTTAATCTATAGTGGCAAAATGAGACACGGACTGAAAGCCCCAGGGCTTGGTGCTGATGAAAATGCTTGAAAGAGCTTAAAAAGGACTAATCTGCATTAGCAGGAAGATAAAACAGACCTTTCAGTGGCTGTAGATCTGTCAGCAATGGGTGATTACTAAGAGAATTTGATTAAATTTTAAATCCATCCTTATTTTTTTCCAAGTTCTGCTTTATTCATGTTCCTTGACACTGTTTCATAGAGCAGAGCCTGAAATACAGGCAAGAAAATGCAGCCTTTGGACAACAAGCCACCTTATTTTGGGTAATTGCCAAGTAACCAGAACTTCATTATCAGTTTCTGCTTTGAAAACCTGTCTGCATAGGAGGGGAAAAAAAAAAAAAGAAGTAATAACGAGAAGAAAAGCTGAGTACTAAAATTACAGATTATTCAGTGGCCTCAGGTAAAGCAATTTGGAGAAAATTATTTCTCAGTATGAAATCTGACATTTCAATTTGGGTGTGAGAATAATAAGGTTTTATTTCATGCTGAAACCATACAGAAGTGCTGATTGACCCCACAAATTGCAGGCATCCTGTCAAGACCTTGTCATCTAACTCCCAGTTTTTGAAGGGAATCTTTTAAGTGGAAAACTGCAGCAGACAAGCAAATTTCAGTTTAAGAAATGAGTCCAGTTCAGTTTTGTACTTTTCTGCATATCTCTGCTTGTAGTCTCTCTTTAAGGAAAATTTCAGTATTTCAGTCTTGGTCATGAAATGTGCAGTAGAAATGGGAATGCTAGCGACATCAGCAATTTGGGCAAAGGAGGTAAAAAGTGATATTTCACAGCAAAGAAATTCTGGTGATCTGGGAGTCAACTGAGGTGGAAGAATTTGGTTGCATTTGAAGGGCACACTGAGTAACTCTGTTTCTATAAAGAAATCATGTTCAGAGGGAGTTAAATTTAGTGTCTCTGCAGGATTGTGGACAAAATAAAAGCATCCAAGTGATTAAAATTGAGTTGTTGCATATGATATTGTCCCCACATTTTTGTCCTGTTAGTCATGTTTTACACAGAGCTGGGATAACTCTGCATGAAGAAATACACACCAATGTTGTCAAAGAGCGAATATTCATTTTCATGTGTGCCTGAAATTGTAAAGCCTGAGATTCCTTGTGCTTGGTAGGGCATGGTGAAGGAGATTTGGATTAGAGAAAATGAAGAAAATTTTTTAAAAAGAGGAAAAATTAGAAGGTATACATTAGGCATATATTTGGAAAAATGGTGACCTGGGAAGAGGCGAAAGATGCAGAAATGAAACAGAAATGAAGAAGCAGAGCTATCCTGTCTGTACTGTGGCAAAGAAGGCTTCCACTTCCACTCAGAAGGCTGAGAAGCCTCATTTCAAGCAAAAAGTGGGGATCTTCAAATGTCCTTCATTAACCTCTGTAACTCTTTCAACAAATATTCTGGAAGTCTTTTGTATCATTCCTCATTCTTCTTCTTCGCTGGAGTTCTCCATTTTTGTCCCTGTCACTCTTTCCTCACCCAGTTCTTCCTCTCCAAAAAAGATTCCACACACTGGTTTATTGTCTACCTTACTAAATATTATCAATGATGCACTTAGAGGGTGTTTTCCCTGCCACAAGAAGAGAAAAAGGAGGAAAAAAAAATCCAATTTTGTTTGACAAATTGATTGGCTGACAAAAATGCTGCCAGCAGGTGCTTCAACCTTCTGATGCTGATACTTTAAATTTGACAAGCTATTCAACCGAATGTTACAAAGCAGCCTAATAATATAACATATGTATATGTTATATGTATAATATAGAGATAGAACATACCACATTAATATAACTTCATTGTTAATGAACAATTTACTATTGAGAATGTTTCTGTTGCGATTTAGACATAAATTGTCTTGGTACTGCTGCTAAATTTCTTACCAATTTACCAGATTTTTGTTGATAAACTCTGTCTGTCATGAAGCTGTTCTTTTCATACAGTAAAATAGAAAATTTCTATATTTGGAGACTAGGGACATAAACTGCTTTATATTGTGCTGAATCCATTATGCCCTCAGCAAAAGAGCAGTGTGGTACAAACACTCTTATAGGAGTACTGCTTATTTTTAGGAAAGGCCCCATGATAATAAGAAATTCAGACAAAGAACTTCTCTCATCATGCTAATTACAATTATTATCATACTAATTAATTAAGAAACACCCAAGGCCAGAAGTCTGGAAAATTGGAGAATCTCTCCCCTATGTTTCCCACTGCTCTAATTTACAAGTCTCATAAAATAGGGTCTGAGAATTGCATGGAAGTGACAAAACAGGGCTTGCATAATCAAGTGTGGGTGTTCTGTGCCTATCACATAATTATCCATGTCCTCTGGCTCTACCTATGTCCTTACCTATCCTGGATAATGGTGAACTAATTATTGTCTCTGCAGTGCACTTCTCAGTTCCCCAGTCATCAGAGTCACAGAGAAACTTACTCTTTTAATCTGCTTTCCCTTGTCTGGGCTAGGAAAACTCAATTCTTTCAAAAATGCATGTTCCAAATCACTTCTGACACAACCAGGCCTAAATCTCCTCCATGTCAAGCCCTTTATTTAATGTTTTAAGCCGGACACTGTACCTAACCAAGGCATTGCCAGAACAAAGTGTTCTAACAATTCATGTTTTCCCTGCAGCAACACTTTTAATACGTGGGGAAGGTTTTCTGCCTTTTTGACACTTTTTTCTTTTTTTTTTTCTTTTTCTTTTCTTTAATTTTTTTTCTTTTTTTTTTTAAATTTACTACTGCCTGCAAAACTCCCAGGCAGTTATTTAAATTTTGCTTCCCTATTATAATACGGAATATATTATATGTATATAATATTATGTACATGCACGCAACTTATGTTATATGAGTTTCATCTGCCTGATTTTGCCGATTTTTTCTTGTTGATTTCTGACTATCCACATAACTACTCATACATCATAATGCATTCCTTTGTCATTACAGCATTGAACAATGTGAATACCTGGAAAAGACCAGGTATTCACATTACAGTGAATACTTTCTAACTGATTAGACTGCCCATATACCTCCATAAACCTGAGATGTACCCTAATTTGACAGAAAATGATTAAAAATTGACTTAAATGCTGCTTTACAATAGATGTAGTTCTGCCTTATTGTAGTTTCAAGAAGAATTATCTCCTTAGTTTATCAGGAAAACTTCACAGAGAACTGTTAAAAAGTCTTACTGAAATCCAGGCAATTTTTCTCCTGTCTTCTTTAGCAATATTCTGCCTAAGAAAAGCATTGGGTATGATTTTTCACTTTGATACAAGTATGCTGACCATTTTTAAGGTTTTTATTATTCCCTAGACCCTTGTACACTGACTCATATCTTCCCAGTGTATTTCTGGATAACTAGGCTCATTGGCTTCTAATTCCCAAGATAATTCCTGTCTTCACACAATGTACTCCTTCAGCTTACTGTGCTCTCGCCCTGACTTTCCCAACTTGCCTGTAACAGTCTGGAGTGTCTCATCTAGCTATTTACATTTCCTGATATGTATTTTATGTAATGTTTTCCTTTTGCTTTTTCTTCAACTTGCCTATTTTATTCTATCTCCGCTCAAAATCACACAAACATCCAGTTTTTTCTTTTTCATTCTTTTTTTTTTCTTTTTCTCTTTTTTTCTTTTTTTCTTTTTTTTAATCTACACTTTTAAAGACACATCAGATAAATTGGATTTGGACAAACACCAATGATATATTGGACTGCATGAAATAGTAGGCCAGATACATTATCCTAAATATTATGGTACTGACAAATGTTTAAAAGCAGAATGCAAAAAAAAAGTTAGAGATGGATAGTGGCCAACTCCTCTCCTACCTCCGGACAGGCAAAACCTGTTCCCTGTCTTCTTACTTGCCCTTTTTCTTTTCTAAAGGTCACTCAGATGTTCACAGACAGCCAGAATCAGGACACAGAAGCATTTCTGGCATACTGATCCCTGCTGCTCTCTTTCTTTGCCCTTTTGTTCTCCCGTTCATCTCACTGTACAACCAAAATGCAGGCAACTGCTGACACAGTCATCACACACAAAAGTGCACCTGGAATCTTTTCCATGAGCACAGGACAAGGACATGTTTTGTCATGTGTTTCCCTTTTGGTCTAGCAAAGGGCACAGGGATCTAATTTCTGGAGCAGATCCACCTCTTTCAAGCATCTAAGGGAAAAGTATCCAAAGCAGGAGGAAAGCAGAAGTTTTGTATGCTTAGCTGATGCAAACATCTTTGTTAAATCCCTTTTCTCCCTGCTATTATATACATAAATGATTAAGGGTTTGGCTGGAACTGAAAAATCGCGCCTTTACTTTCTGAGAAAATGTTCCTGGCAAATCCAAGTGCAAATGAACAGCTAATGTAATTTGAGTTATTGAAGGTCTATACTTACTTATTGTTCCACTTGCACATTTTTTCCATAGATGTGTGTCAGTTACACATGACACACCTCACAAAACCCAGTAAGTCAAAAAGTTATCACTGCTTTGTGGAAAAAAAAGACTCTTTGTAACTTTTGGCAATCTTTTTTTGTTGTTTTTTATTATTAGGATTATTTTTTGGTAAGTAGTATTAACTGTGAAGGATGAATTTTGACCTGATCCGGAAGTACTGGAAGAACATAGTTAAGGAGATTTCAAACTTTATCTGTAATACTTAGCTGTGTCATCTGCAAAGAGACACAACTGATATTCCTTTAAAATCCATTTCTTCTTATGACAACAAATAAAATGTCTTCCAAATGTCAAAAATCTATCTGCAGACTCTTGTATACAGAATACAGCAGCTGAAAGCCATTGATTTAGGGATTTACAATTTTCCCATTTTGCCTGGTTTGACACTCTCCTACTGTAACCCCACCAACTCAATTCACCAAAATTCACGCTGAGCCAGTGACTAAGAACAGGTTGCTCTGTGGCGGATCTAGACAAGAAATTACTTTACTATGAGCTAGAACAAACAGGAGGATGCACCCATAGTGACTCTGTAGCCTCAATGTTCTGCCACCAGCTGATGTATTTGAGCATGACATAACAGTAATTTAATTCTGGAAATCTGTGTGTTTTAAGCACATTGCCTTGAGTAATATTAAGCACAAAACCATTCATTTTACAGTATATCCATCACACTGTGCCAACACTGAGTTCATGCATAATTTTTTTTCAGAGAATTTAGAACAACCACAAAAAATTTTGTGCTCTCAAGTACTATATGGAAAAAATTCAATATTGAGATTGACCAAGAAGAATAATTTCCAACAGCCATTGCCCAAAGCCAAAAACATTCAGTGAAATAGTTTACTTATCTTCTGCAGGTTTTGAATGAAATCTGTTGGTCCTCTAGACAAATGAAGCGGGTTTTTTTCCCTAGTGCCTTGCTGTGGTGGTTGGCATATGAAACTAAAGAGAACTCTATTCTACAGGTGTCATAATTCCTTTTAAGATAGGAACAAAACTATTTTACTTAGATATCCTAGATTCACCTAGATTTCCATTGTATTCATGTGATTATTACTAGACTTTCATTCCTAAAGCACTCTAATCACTGTTGCTTGAAATAATAGAGTTAATGACATTTTTATAATTAGTCATAGCAAACATCATAATTAATTTTAGCAAAGATAGATCTCCTCCAAGATATTATTTTTATGGCGGAAAGAGTATTTTGCTTATCCGTTCTATGACTGTAATATCATTTATGGAACAATTTTTTCTATTATATTGATATACCCAAGGTTGCACTATAGAAGCCTGACTTGCACTGTTAAATTATTTGTTGGCATCTTCTTTTTGTATGTTAGATTCTGCTACATTTTGTATCTATAAAAATGTTCCTTAAATAAGTAAATAGGGTGAAATAAGACATAATTTAAAATATAACTTTTAAAAAAAAATACTTGAAGATATCAGAGCATAGTGAATACACAATTTCCATAGAAGGATATATAAGAGAAAAAATATTAATAAAAGGAAAAACAGGGGGTAAATCAAAGCAATTGACACTTACAATCAGATACTCTAATTATTTTTTTTTCTAGTTTCTGCCCTTCTTGCTTCCCTGATGAGAGACAGTTGGCCTGAGAGAAAGCTCAGCCGATTATAATCCTTGGTAGTGACTGGGGCTTGTACCTTCAGGTTCCAGAAAAATAGGGTAATGAACTGGCACTCTGTTATATTTCTGTTACCACTGTTAAACAAGTAACTCTCCCTGCCAAAGGATTTAGATTCCTCTCCATTCTTTTTCATACATGTTCACATTTTGCTCACCTTCGAACTGCCACCCTGAAGTACATGAATACAACATTTACTGTGTATTCACTCATCTTTGAACTTTCTGGAGTATTTCTCTGAAGTTTAATCTTCTCAAGGAGTTTAATCTTTCTCAATTTTCTTGTTTTTTTAGGCTTCAAAGTAAATTTTATGGTCCAAACAGCAATCCCAAGTGTTGCAATGAAAACAGTGAGTGAAGAGAAATTTAAAATACAAGTGAATACAGCCTAGAAAAGCTGTACAAGTGGTGTTGCACAACTGATTCGTAGAATCTCCATTGGTAAAACAAACAATGCCCTTGAAACTGGCCACTTCACAAGATAAAAAAATGCGATCAAAATTTCTACAGCAACCCAGTCTAGGTTATATAAGGCACCCTTAGCAGGCAAGCTGGGCCTGACACTTGAATATATTTGTTGTTTAAATGCAGGAGGCAAAGAGCTGCCTTGGTGAAAGTCAGGTTATTTTATGCTCCCACATTTCTTTCCTCCCCTTGTAAGGAGCAAATTTCACTCAAGGAGAAACAGAGGTCATGATGAGCAGAAACAGAAAAAGGCTAGTCTTCCAAACACACATATTCTGTGCATTGCAAACCGCAAAACTGAAGTTCGTTCACTGGCCTAAAAAACTCCACAGGTTTAAAGCTGATTAAAGCAGGGGATTACAGTGTAAGGAAAATTAAAGGTAGGAATTTCAGCTATGTCAATCACTTCTGTTCTCTAGGAGTCAATAGAACTATGTCAGCTTTGCAGCAGCAAAGGGACAAGCTGAAAAGTTTACTAACATATTAAAAGCTAGATTTCCCATAACCTCCAGAAGTCTGTCACAGAGCTATCCAGTTTGACTTTTTCCCATGAGAATAGATTTTTCCAGATTGTTTGCCAGGCAAGACAGCATTTCAGCCAGGTACGCAGAGGATGTGTGCAGTGACTGCCCTCAGAAGGGAGTGCTCATTTTCAAATGATGAGAAAGCAAAGAAGAGGTGCCAGAAGGCAGTTCTTAAATAAGTTACAGGCTGTGAAGTGTGAAGTAAAACAAGTGACTTCTCAAAGTCTCAAATGTCATACACTGAACATACGTTCTGTTATTTTTGTCTCCATCACACTGACTGCTGCAGCAGGATCACTGGCCTGGGCTTGTTATCCATGTTGAAGGAGGGCATGATGACTCTTCAGGACAGAGGTGTCCTGCCAGTACCACATGGCATTAAGTGAGGGGACTTTCCTTTAGCAGCTGAATACCAGTTCCATTCTTAGCCAAGTGAATAGAGCAGAAGACTCCAAAATGCAGCAAATCTCCATCCCATGAGCTCCCTGTTTTTCAAGCTAAATCAGTTCCACATGTCAGTCCAGTTAGGTGTTTTTTAAACAAGGTTTGGCTGAAAATTTGTAGTGACTATCAGAATTTGTTCATGTTGTTTTCTGAAATTTCAGTGACTTTATAAAATTTAAAATACTACTTCTGCCAATGTACAGTAACTGCCAACCTTGATTTAGCAAAGGAGCTTCCAGCATAGTACATTGACTATTCAAGAGGAAAATTCAGGTTTGGTCATTTTGAAATGGATGAAAATATTTCAGCTTCGTGTAATATGCACTTTCAAACTCTGAAGCAATCCTACCAGCCTCTGTTCAACTCTGAAAAACCCAATTGTTATGAGCAGTGGATTAGGATGAATCTTTCCACAGCATGAGTCCATCACTTCTCGAAAATGATTTTCCAAGCTAGTATCAACCTTGACTCAATTTAGATCAAATGAGAGTTGTAGACACTCGTTGTCATGTGATAAGCAGCATTTGCAGTCCAAAGAAAGAGTCTCAAGCAAATTTTTTTTTCCATTGTTGAAGAGCCTGATCACTTCAGGTATCTAGGATACTATTTCCTAATTATAAATTATTAGAAAGGTCATATGCCAAATTAAAACGTGGTGAGTGAAGGCACGATGAGGTGATATTTCATATTCATGAACATGAGCTAAACTTGTCTTGCCTATGCATAAAGCAGTAACCACTCTGAAAGGACTAAGTAAATGAAACACTCAAATCTGAAATTTCAGGCTCAGATAAAGACTTGAGATGTCGCAAATGAATCAAAGTGTCAGAGAGCACAGAGGCCTCCATAGTTTGTTTCCATGGCCTAATTATCCCTCAGAGTACAGCTGTTTAGCTTCCAGTGAACCAGAAAAGCAGAAGTTTTCAGTGGCAGTGCATTTGAAAAATTATTTCAGAACTATTCCCAAGATTTTTTCCTCCCTTAGGTTTAGAGGACTTTCTTGGACATCTTTTTGCTGCTCTAGTGGGCTAGCGGGGGGAAGAAAAAGAGAAAAATCTTTAAACTTTTTAAAGGATTTTTGCTCTTCTGATGGTCTGTGGGAAAATCTGGAGACAATAGAATGGCACTGGCATGACTGCCAGTGAAATACTGTTTCCCATGGTCTTCTGGGGGTTCAAGGGCCATAAAGCTTTTGCAGAACATTGCTGCATCTCATGGCTGTTTGCTAAAAATTTACTGCTCCAGCAGCCACTTGCAAGCTCTGACTCGCTTCCTCTTTCAAGCACAAATCTTATCAATCCATAATCTAATCATTACATAAATACTGGCTATGTTAATTTATTCTAACCTTACGAAGCACTCTCTGACTGAGAGGTTTCAAAGACTGTAATCTTGCAAAAGCTCTGCTGCAGATTGCCTGTGATTTACTTATCTTGGGGTTCTTTTTGTTCAGTTTGTTTTGTTTGGTGGCAGAAAATTAAATGCTGCATTAGTTCAGAAGGGAGCAAAACCATGACACTGCTCTCAGAAAGTCAGCAGGGTCCTGGGACACCGCTTTTTGATTCTGTTTGTTTTATTTTAGTTGTGACTCTGCAGTGTTGCTAATTTAAACAAGACGTTAACAACCCTTCTCAGAATTTTTCCTCTGATCTATTACCCCTTGCACTTCTTTCCCGCAACAGAATTACTGGAAGAATGATGCCTTAGCTGGAACAAAAATCTTTGATGAATTTTTCTTATGCTGTCATAGGAAAGCCTAAACATATTTTTCTTTCATATTTTCTTAAAACAAATCAATGCAGTTTTCCATTAACCTTGAATCTGCACAACTTGTACTTGAACTGCTTTAGCACATCATGCCATTTCCTCTGAGACCTGACTGAATAACACCTCAAAGTCTGAGCTTCTGTAAAATGAGCATTTAGTCTTTGGGTTGTTTGCATCTTAATATACATATTGAATTCCAGGAAAACCTGGACATTTTAATAGTAGAATCACAGGTGAAAATAAGGGCTTGGGAGATGTTTGTTTTCTTCATCCCTGCCCCTAGGCAGGATTATACCTAAACTATTCATAGCTTCAATAAGAAAGATTAAATTAGTGGGACATTTTTGCTGGAGGCACACTTTGTAAAAAGTACCTTTCAAGCCACCACACTTCTCTGAGTGTTCTGAATAAGTCCCTAGTAGTTTAGGTATACGTGTGCTGGTGTGAGTCAAGGGAACCAGATATGACATGGGAATTTGCTTGATTTCAGGCTATTGTCTAAACTTATAGCTTGATCAAAGTAATGCTAGAAGGAGACAAGCTCTTTCTTGGGTAGAAATGGCGCAGTTAATTGGTGACCAGGTAGTTTACAAAATATTCCACATGGGAAACTGATTTTCCCTCGTGTTCCACTTCCACATTAAGGCACTAGTCACAATTTCCATTCAGGTATTTAACATAAGTTTATAATTTTGAGCTAAAAGTTTAACTTTTTGTATGTGATCAATGCATAATACACTTCCCTCCTTCCTAAATTTGTATTTGTTTGGTTTCGGTTTTGTTTCTTAAAACCCACATCCTTATGGTATTGTCCAGTGTGGACCATTTCAAAGTTATTAATCTGTTTTCTTTATTCATGGAGAATCTACAAAAGTTCAAAAAAAATCATGTTTTCAGAAAAAAATATGGAAGACAAATAGTAAACAATGAAGTTAAATATGTCCAATTAAACACCTAGTCCTCAAAATCTCTTCTACAACAACCAGAATGTCCTTAGTGCTAATCAAAACATGAATTCCCAGTACTGGATTGATCCATATCTTGCAGGAAGACAGAAGATAATTTTTAGCCCCAGCTTTCTCTTTCAAAAACAAGAACAGCTGTGGCATCTTGGCAACACCTTGCAGACATTTAATTCACGTTTAATTTAATTACCAGGGCATGGTAAATGTTTTTCTCTCACACAAACATGCTCCATTTAGTGTGGCAAACCTCCTACAAAAGAAGGTATTAAGGAAATTGCTTGTAAGCTACTTTAAATACTGCAGAAGTGGTATGGATCTAGAAGGTGTGTTGTCCTCCTTTAGCTGGGTTTCACTCCCCACCAAGGCGGTGGACAAACAGGAGCAGGATTCTCTTTGCTTGTAAACAACAAGGTCTATTTAGAGCAATCACACAGATCTCTGCTCTTTTCCCCAAATAGACTTGGCAGATGTTGCAGTGAAAGTAATTCTCTTCCCTTCAAGCAGCCTTTTGGTTATAAGAGGTGAAATTATACAATGTTCCATTATGCTAAATACAATGCCTCAAAAAGCTGCAAGAATCTACAAAGATGTATTTAAATTGTGCTTAATTGGACTGCCTGAATTGCACTTAAGGTAAAACTGGGACTTAGCTACAGAACATTAGATAATCTTGCTCTACAGCTCAAACCAAGCTTGAAGAAAGGCACTTTCCCTGAAATATGGATATCTACAAAAACCCACCAACCAAAGCTCCTAAAAGAGCCAGTCACAAATGTGGAACTAAATTTTTGCACAGATGTACCCTTCTGCTTGCATTCTGGAATAAGAGATTTTTGAAGAGTGACAGGTATCTGGCATTTGGTCAACATATTAGGGTGTATAAGGAAACTGAGTAAAACCTGTACCTTACTGGGAATCCCAGATAAAGGTTTTAATTGCAATAAACAATTAAAGAACTTTGGTGGGGTGGGGGTGGAATTGCCAGTGAGAGGGGGAGATTTTGTCGTTGCAGCTACCAAAGACAGCACAGCACTAAGTGTGCAATGGAGCTGCCAGAGCAAGGGGAAGGCACACGGGATGATGATTGGTCATTATGCTTTCCACCTCCAGGCAGACCCTGAAATTCCTATTTAACTGACCTGGCATGCCACAGCTAGGACAAAAATATGCTTACACTGAGTGTAAATAAGCACATAAATAGTGAAATACAGAGTTCCTTTTGTCAGCAACTGCATTACAAACAAACTTAAACAATAGTGTCTTTGAAATGTGGCTAATGCCTGAAGAGAAAAGGCAAAATGTAAGACCAAAATATCCATCCACAGCCTCAACAAAGAGATAATTAAAATCATACTTGTTTAGCATTACAAATCGGTTAACCTTTTTGTCTTGCTGAACCCCTACCGACTCCCACATATTCCATTGTAAAGAGATATATTAGTTTAGATGGACTCGGTTCTGTTTCTCTTGAAATCAACACAAAAATCTCCATTGCATTCAGAGAGGGCAAGAGTTATGCCTAAATCTGAGCTACATATTTCAAAGTCTGATTTATGTGTGTGAATACATATATATTTATGCACAAACATACAGCCACATTCCGTTGGTTTTATACCGAAATACATTTTTTTAATCCAAAACCACACTGTCCCTTAATATAATACTACAGGAACTCAGATATATATTGCTCTTGGCAGTGCCCAGTGTAAGCATGAATGAGGTGGCTGAGAAAACTTAATTTAAATTTACTTATTTAATTTCTCTTCACAAATTGAAATCCTTAAAGACATTCTAAACTTCCTCACCATGTTATTTTCTCATCTCTGAATGAACAAGTTCATATGAACTGCAATTATACCTTAGTGATACCAAGCAATACCAAATTATTTTTCTAAACAAGACATGGTGTATACTTACTGTGCAATTAACTTATAACTAATTCCCACCCCCCACCATTGTTATTGGGGGCATTAGTTACCAAAAAAGGGAGAAGTTATGGAAATAAAATTGTGCATGAAATGGTTACATTCCCATTTTGCATAAAACTTGTAATGTAAATGAATAGTCTTGATCCAAAAGTGTTTTCCTACTGAGTTCTCATTTCTTGATTTTACACTGGTACAAACAGTTCAAGGAAATAATTAAAATAAAATACCGCCTTCTACTAAACTAAAGATTATGAGGCTGGTATAATCTTGCTTCTGCTTGTGGGAATCCAGGACACAGGAAATATCTCCTGTGCCTGTCCTGAGAGGTCTTATTCCTCAGGAGAACACAGTTTTCATCTTCGGCCATGGAAAAAGCTTCCAGGACTTTGTGAGAGTTCGAGTTTTTGTTAATGTATATAGTAGATGATATTGTAGTTTATCACAGGGTGAAAAAGTAGATTTTGGGGCTTAGTATGGAAGGTAGATGAAACACAAGATGGAGGATTTTGGGTGTTGACTCAGCTTCTTCCTTCTTCTTCATCTACTCCATTTTCTGCAGTGTTGGTGGCAGAAGTGATTACTTAGAAAAAGTCACAATGCAGATGTTATGTGACTGAAGAATAATTAGGAATTAGTAGAAAAATAAAAACATACTATGTGGTAGGTACGTTGTAAAACTTAATTGGATAAGGTATCTATATAAAAATCCTTGAAATTGTCCATTTTATGTCTTTTTGGCACACGTCACTGAAGTGTGCTTAGCCTGTTGCCATCTAAGGCTCTGAACTGTGATAAAGAAATAATAAACAACTGCAGACCGAAGCCAGCGCATCCTGATTGCCTCATTCCTGGTTCCTGACCCTGTCACAGACTTTTTCACAGGGGATTCCCGGCAGGGGAACCCCTGGTGAGGCAGGTAAATCCAACACTGCTGACACAAATTTCAGGGACTTCTATTTTTTGGTTTTATTTCTACATTTTGCTATCACCATGAAAGTAAGCTCCTTTCTCAACTGAAATTCACTTACCAAATACAGGAATTGTAATCTTCTCTTGGAAATTAATTTTTTTTGTGTGTCTTCTGTAAAAGAAAAGTGAAAGCTGACAAAGATGCAATTTCAGGTTTTGAAGGGATAATTATAAAGAGTGTTTTATTTTTTTTCATATACATCTAAAAACGAAACTTTTGTGTCCCAGAATAGTACAGTTATAGCCGTAAAATCCTTCTGCCAGTGAGGTAAATGAGAAATCTTACACCCAGTGGGATGGGTTTGAGTAAAACAGTTAGCTGGACAGTCTCACAACCTGCTTCAAAAAACCCAAGATATCTCATAAAATCAATGGTCTTTTCCATTGTCATAAACACAAGTGAAAGAAACATTGAAAATATCTATTTTACTAGAAAGATATTTTAGATTATGTGAAACAGTTGGATGCTTTGAAAAAAACGTTTTGAGTGCTCAGACCCTCATGGCATGGCAATACCCAATAGAATTAAAGCCCAACAGCTTAGCCCAGACTGATTTCATGCATAGCACATTAGGTGCACATCAGAGGTGTCTAGGATAATCCTTTCCCTCTTGGGCCTTCTGTAGCACATTAAAATTATGCCCTTTTATATTGTAACTACATATATTTGTTTATATATAAAATATGTTTTCATATATAATGAAATATAAATGCAAATGAATATTAATATAGATATTAAAACTAATGTGAATGTTAATATAAATAGCAAAATAAATGTGAATATACCTACATATTTGTATTTATATAAAATAACCGTTTCTAAAAATATGGTTAGCAACATCTTTCATGCACAATGCCTCAGTAGGAGTGCCACATTCTCCAAGTGACTGGTGTAGATGCATCATTACTGCATCCTCTAGCCATTTTATAACCCTTCTTTATAACCCTTTTATAATTCCTTTCCTTTTAATCTGGGTGCCACAGTGACCTACAGCCTGTCAATACTGGAACTGCAGTTCCCATGACTGTCACATGCAGCTACTGCCAGACTTGTCTGGTTAACAACCCACCTTTTCTTCCAACATAATTTTAGAGTCTTGTGTCAGTTTCCTGTCTCTTGACAACCCCTAAGAAGAGACAACAACTGTTATGCAGTCAAAACAAGGTTCTGCCTCTTAACAATTAAACAGTTAGCAAGAAAACTGTCTTTCACTGCTCTGGTAGCCTCAGTATTTCCTACACAAAAAAAAATTTAAAATATTATTTCCATGTCCAATGCTTGTTCTCCTAATAAAAGTGGCTCCTGAAGGTGAACAGTCTGCTTTATTTCTCTCAAAATAATGTAATTTTTACACTCACTGCAAATTGTCCACAATAGAATTTGGGACAATTATGCTGTCATTATGATTTTAAAAGAAGATGTGATTATGATTTTGAAACAGTAATGATTTTATGAGAACTATGATTTAAAAAGAGCTAAGATTTTTAAAAGAAGCTATCTAATGTCAGGCAATTCTGTGGATCTTTGCTACATAAGCCTGCACAGAAACCACCTCCATTTGTTCACAAGCAGGAGGGAATCAGTTCAGGCTGTGGCTTTCAACCTCACAGATGTCTCAGCTCCTCTCCATCTTCCATGCTTTGCTAAGGACAAGATCACAATAGCTTGGCCAGTTGAAAGTTAAGTTACCTTGTTCTTGCCAGGTAATAAAAACCAAGTCCTGTTCTGTGTGGTGGAAATTAATCAGAAAGATCAGCAGAAACAAGAGGCATCATATCTCTGAGGAGTACATCCTGCAGGTAAAAACATGAGAGGAAAGGCATGAGGAGTGAAAATGCAGCTCCAAACAAGCATCCTGAAAGCAAGGCTGATTCCAAGTAACAAAGTGTCATGATTTATTTCAAATTTAACCCATGGGAAAAAAAAAACAGAAGGGATAGTTTGCCAACTGAAGACACTGAGGGAACATGAATTTTCATGATGGAAAACAGTTCTTTAGAAATGTTTTGAGCTTTCATAACAATGAGGAGAACTGTCATGATTCAGCCCACACTCACTCTTAGTTGGCAAAGCTGGTGAACACAATCAGCTCCAGTATTATATTATTTTGCTTTCGGGGACAGCCTACTTGGAATTGAATATTTAATGAGTGCGGCCTCCTTTTCGGCTGATCAGAGGCATGTGTCTTTCCATTTGATTCAGCCACTGGTCTGCAGCCTAAGAATTCTCAAAGCAGATCAGAATGAAATGACAATGTATGTTTACCCAAACTTAAAATTTTTCATCTCAACCCTGTTGTGTTACCTCCTCTGAACTAATACCATTAACCTATGTTAACTTAGTATAGGATTGGGGAACGGGATGGTATTTCTTTCTTAATATTTTCTGCTTTGAAAAAATATTTCTTAATATTCATAAGTAATTCAAACCTCTGTTTCCTGAGCATATTTTTAAAAAATTATATGGCTACAGGCTGAGCAAACTGTAGCCCAAAATCTTACNAAAGAAAAGAAAAGAAAAGAAAAGAAAAGAAAAGAAAAGAAAAGAAAAGAAAAGAAAAGAAAAGAAAAGAAAAGAAAAGAAAAGAAAAGAAAAGAAAGAAAGAAAAGAAAAAGAGAGAGAAAATTAGTTGCTTCTGTTTTTGAGGAAAAAATATTTTACTGGGTGCCAAAGGGACTTGGGAAATGGGTAAACTGCTAGGGCAAGGTGGTTCTGCTGACCTAGATGCCACACCTATGCCAAATGTGACACAAATGAATGCTCAAAGGAGTAACTCATAATTAGTGTGGCAATGGAGGACTAGGATATAGTGTCCAAATTTGCTGAGAGCCTGGAGATTCATAGCCTACTTTCAGCAGAAAAATGCCTGTATGGAAACCAAGTTTGGAAAGAAACGTCTCCCTGTGCAATTGGATTTGATCACAGGCTCCAAATTCAAATTTTGCACTTGCAAAGGCATATTGATATCTATAATTCTGAATCGACTGGGTTTAAAATTCTACATAAGGGTGTCCCAGTCTCCCAAATTCCCAGAAAATCAAACTGATTTTTTATATCTCATAAGTCATAGGTAGAAGTTTGTTGAAAAATGAAGTAAAATATCACAACCTAGAAAACTGCTGAGTTCACAGTATTTTGAAATTGATTATGCTTTTCAAAAACCTCAGGGTTTCAAAATAAATATTCTACGATGGATCAACACTGACATTGCCAAACAAAGGTGAATTGTGAGATAATAGACTTCCCTCCCACAGTCTCATAATTTCTGTCAAGAATCTGAAGTGACAGCTATTAAAAAACTATTTGATGAGGCGCTTTTTGACATTTAATAAACAAATAGGCTGACAAATTCATAGCCTTGAAATCAAAGAACATAGAGCAGTATGAGGGCATAGAGCTCTGTTCTATAAAAGGATTCCATGAATCCAGCACAAAATAGATACAAAATCCACAGAGAATTCATTTTATTAATGGGTTTATTAATTTATTACAAATTCAGTAGCATCACTAAAAATCCACAGGTAAGGCAAAATCGGTATCTAATATTTTTGATGTTCAACAAGATGTAAATATAAACTTGCAACAGAGGACTTTACTATGCCCTCAGGCTCTCCCGGGGTGAGAGAGCTTATCCTGGCAGAGACCCTAAAGTCTTAATTTTCCACTTGAGGCTGAAAGCCCACATGTCCCTCGGAATATTCTTCATGCCTGCCTATATCACCTGAGCTCCACCAAGCACATTTGGACAGAAACAGAGGGACTCCAACAGACTACAAGCCCTCAGCCATATTACTTGTTCTTCCCACTGAATGCAGTGATGAAATCTCCCATCTCAAATGCTGGAATCCAATTTTTGTGGCTTCTCTGGTGAAAAGATTAGCCTTGTTTTCATGGGACACAATGAGCCGCAGATGTCAGAGCTCTCAATATTTATTACCCTGTGTTCCTCTGGCACCTTTAGTGCTTATTCCAAGCTTGTCTGGGGGATTCTGGTGTATCTTTACTGTCATACCAAAGTGTCTTGCAGTACAGTCATAGCTCTACTTCTGCAAAAAGGAAGTGAAATTTTGCTTCAGGAATGTCCTCTTGCAAACATTTTAATGGTCTGCTACCAAGCTGATCATCATGCTGCTCCAAAATAGATCCCAAATGCCCAAAGCAGCATCCACTCTTCACAGTGTTTTGATCAATTTCTATCAAGAGAACACTATCAGGCTGATAAACACTAGCACACTGATAAACCTTTTCACTTATCAGGGACACAGCATGAAAATCATCTGACAAGAGCCAATAATGATCCCAGCTCTGACACAAGATGGTTATCTGTGACATGCTGGCACCATCTGTGGCTCACAGGAGACAAGCAGGTCAGCTGTAAGCTCGAGACTGGCATTCTAAATGGCATTTAGAGCCTACAAGCATCATCCATCAAGTCTCTTTAGCACCTCTGAAGTTTCTATTAGCCCTATTACATTACAAACATATTTACTTACAAACATATTAGCTTACCAATATATTTATTTAGATCTTGCAGTGTTTGAATCAGTACAATAACACTGCTACAAAAGTACAGCAGTACTGTAAGGTCTGGATTATTTAGCTTGCTCTGACTAAACACAAAGTATTAGATGGCTGAGAGAAAATGGAAACTTTCAGATTTTGCTTACACATCTAAATTATACTTGACAACATAAATCAAGATACATGCAAAATTTATATCAACCTCCCAAATAAAAAAATGACACAGGAAAACCCCAAAAATTCTTGAAGAGTACAGATATGGCTGAAGTAACTAAAGAGTTTCACTGACTTCTCTGGAAGCTGTGCTTTTAAATATTAGAAAGATAGCTAATCTGCTATGGAATTCATTCTGCAGTTTTAAGTCCAGACCATTAAAGAAACAATTACATATCAGACTCTTTTATTCTCAAAAATTATGGCTATGATAAAATTTTGCTTGTTATATGTTCTCAGGTCTGTACACCTTTAGTTTGTTATTCTGATAAAATAATTATATTTCTCTAATTAATGAATCCAGACATTTACTTATGCTCAGCTCATGTTATTACAGGTAATATATGAACGAGGACTAAAGACATTTCTAAGTTATTTTAGTTGCTACTTATGTTGTTAGCAATGAGAAACTGAGTGCTTTCAAAGTGCTTCCCCTCCCATATGATTCAGAGACAGAGTGTAAGTTTTTTCTGTGAAACTTGAAAATAAAGGACAATTGCTAGGATTTCTGTCATGAGTGAAACTCACTATTTTCTAAGATTGATCTTCCCAGTGCTGCCTGTTTTCACTGAGGAGTTGGGAGGCTCCAGCTGAGAACATATGCACTGTGGCTGGTAATTTAATGAGATCAAGGAGGCCAAAAGTGACTCCAAAGTCAGGTTTAAAGTTCTTTTAGCAGTTTAAAACCTGCAAAGGCATCTATAATTTGTTTTTACATGCAGAACACTGACTTTGATAGATGTGTCTTTGAGCAGCAAAACTAAGTGGGCCATCATTACTTCTCTTTTTTTCTTGCACCTCAGGAATTCCAGCTTGTGACTCTCCATTGCCCACCAGCATTTTTTGATTTTTTTTTCCTTCAGAGAATTCCCTTCCCAGATGAAAAGGCAGTAAGGGAGTGTTGATCTAAATGATCTACATCTCTCTCTGATCGACATATCTGTGATTAAGTCTTGCTGATGGCTACATAGAACAGAACTAAAATTGATGTGATGTTAAATGGGATACTGTAATTACCACCCTCTCTTTCTTCTACTTTGTGTCTCTGTGGAAACTTATCTACGAGAATCTTGGCCCCATTTTGAAATCCATGGAAAGTTTAAAATGTCTTAATAATTGAGGGAGACAGGTCACATAATTGCAGAAGCTTAGTTTCTTAGCTTAGGTTTCTACAATAGTCAGATGTGTTCAGCCAAAATTTAATCTCTCTCCAAGTGGCAAGGAGGAATTCTGCTTATGAAATCTTGATTAAGCAATGTTTTAGCTCAAGAGACAACATTTTTTTTCCCCTGTGTCTCTGTCTAAAGAAAAAGTTCTGCTGAGTGCATGTGCTGGGCATGGTATTTTTCCATGTCTTCATAGCAAATTATAAGAATAAATCATTGCCTTGTTTCCCACCCTTTCCCACCCAGTTTTGGTTGACTTTATAGGGGTTTTGTTTGGATTTCAATGAATTAATACCTCATCGACTTCTACATTGTTAAACTATATCACATTGTTCTTGCTAATTAATGGTTTCTTGCCCCAGCTTCAAGGCAACCAGGCTGAAGTTCATTGTCAAAACAGAGATTTATATGACAGAAGATGCATTAAACCTGGGTAATTTATATAATTTTCTTAAGGGCTAGTTTCTGAATCAGAAGCTCTTTTGGTCAGCTTGCCTTCCTGACCTCCTAAAACACAGGGATCTCAAGGTTCCTTGCATGCAGGCTTCTTTTTACTGCAGTTGAAACAAATCTACAGTCTGAGTTAAAAAGGATCGGTGCTTTTACCCAGATTATAGGGAAAAATCACAGTTTTTTAATTCTTTGCTTTCATAGCCAAGTTTCCTAAATACCTAGGAAGAAATAAAGCAATAAAACTACCAAAGTCTAGTGCTGCAGAATAAGAAACTTTCTGATTCACTTACTTAGGACAAGAAAACACTCACCTCATTCCTCTTTTTTTTATATGTCTTCATATTATGAATTTTCCACCATGAAGTTTTCAGTAGCTAAGAACTAAAAACCAACATTTTACAGCTGCAAAACAGACTGAGCCTACCACAGCAAGTTCACAATTTATTTGCTGTGGGCAAGAAAATACCATACATTAATATCAGTGTTTTTCCAGCATTGATATTAGTTCCTTATCAACCTTTGAAAACATTCTTGATTCAGTAATTCCAGCAGTGGGTGAGGTTTTTCCTACGAACAGGGTTCTATTCAGACACAGCTCTAGGCAGTCATTGCTGCTCCATTTCACTATAAGGTGTATTTGTGAAAACTGTAAACACACCTTTGCAAAGCACCAACACATTATAGACCCATAGACAGGCAGTGAGAGAACCACTCTCCATGAAGGGAGGGTGGAATGAAAGCGCCAAAAATTGTTGCTAATTCCAACAGGCAAAGGTCCCAGAAGGAACTATATTGCAGTCAAGCATGGTTGCTTTTAGAAAATTAGAAAAAAAAATGAAAAGTTTAGAAAGTTACGAATTCTGTTACACCAGCTTATGTATGTAGCAACACTGTGATTAAAAATTGTCGCCTGTTGTTTGCAAACAGAGCAGAGATTTTTGAGTGTATGCCCATCCATATCCCAACCTTGAGAAATAAATAGTCAAACTGCATCCTAACATGATTTATGATTGGTTCCTTATTCCAAGGTGCTTTGACTCTTCATTTTAATTTTGTGCTTTGGAACAGAGGAAGGCCAAGGGTTACTTAACACATATTTACCCTCACTCAAATTCACCAGTGTCATCCCTCTGCATGGCAAAACAAAAAATCTGAGAATGCTAGGATGGAGAATTTCAAGCTTAACCACACTGAGCTTGAACCAAATTTGCTTCTTGGACAACTTTACTGGCTTCAAAAGCTGCAAGAACCTTCCCTGCCCCCTGCTCCCTCCATCCTATTATTAAGTGAGGTCATATGTATGTGTATACATATGTGCGAAGAATTCTGCCCGGTTTTGATGATTGTGGACAAAATAATAATTTTCCCCTTCTACTTTATCTGTGTAAGACTCACTTAACTTAGTAATAGCTGCAGAAAAAGGATGGTCTTATAATTATTTTTAGGGATTTCAATATAGAAGGTACACCTAGCATGAGACCCATATAGAGCATATTCCCTTGAACAACATGCAGAATTCATCAAATAGGAGGTTCCCTGCTAGATGTGGTTAGACAACTACTAATAGTTCACTAAATAAAATTAAGAATGTAGAGGGAAAGATAACCTTTGACCTAAAACACTATTTGTGCACATTTACCATCCTGTTGTACCTTCTGCCACCTGTATCACTATTCCTTGCCTAAAGCTCTCTTAGGATGACTTTCAACACTGTTCAGTAGAACATGCATGTGATTTTTCCTTTTTTTTTTTAATCCTTTGTGAAAAAACGGATGTCCTGTTAGTTTTTTCTCCTTCAGTTTTCAATTTTAGAAAGACGGAAGAAGGAAGGATGGTTTGGTTAGATAAGGACTCAGTGTGAACAGAGTAGAAAATTTACATGAATCTTTTAATCACTAAAAAGACATTTTATAGAAATTATACTAAAAGCTAAAAAGCAGCTGAAGGAAGTTACATGAAGACAAGCAACCAGAGTGAATGAGATGGGTAAGACTAAAAGAACTATTAAAGAGAAGAATTAAATGAGAGAAGTTGTAATACAACAGCTAAGAGGAATGTTCCACTTTTAACTGGGGCACAGTGTAGAAGTCAATGGTGTACAGGATCAAGTAAAATCTCAAAAGACAATTCTGAGAAAAAGTCACAGCAGAAGCACCATATGTGATCAATAACAAAGTTGCCTGCTACTAGGCATAGGCAGAATGGCCTGCTGCTGAACAAAACTCAACATTTTCAAAACAAGAGAAGGAAAAAATATTAATGAAAACAATTAAGAAATGTAGAGTCCTAGTCATTTGTGGAGAATACTATAAGGAAAAGTGGAAACAGATACTGCATGCAGGCAAAAGCAGAAGAAAATAGAATCATCATTTCTACTCCTTAAACAACTGGGATTTGCATCACTATATTAATTTTCTATGAATAATCTGGTTAGCAAATGTTTGCAGCTTAGTGGGACATCAGTCACTCCTTTCCCCCACATATATTCTTTCCTGTAAAGGTTATTACTCTGCCCACTGCATCATAGTTATGTGCTCCAAATAGGACCTCTTTAAATCATCACCTACAAAAACTGTCTTGCTTTTTGGAAACTTGAGACAGGCTACTGCAAAAAAAACCAAACAAAACAACAACAACAAAAACAAAACAAAACAAAAACACAAACAAACAAAAAGGAACATCCTGGTATAACAGAGAATACTCCTCACACAGAGGACATGAGGATTCATTGCAGACAGGGCAGAAGAACAATAGACTCACTGTTGAAGAATGGCATAAATAATTGAGAACGTCTGCAAAAGGACTAAGTTCTCACAGGAACTGGCTTTTAGCCATTTGTAAATTAAGTGTGAAGCACACAGAAGTAGGAGGCAAACAAACCTGAAATGATTAGGCAAAAGAACAGCCAAACACATGTCCAAACACAGGTCCCAGTGAGCAGTCAGCAGATCAACTCTATTAGCTCTAGCAGGTAGAGCACAGCAGACCTTTTGTAAGAGTCTGTGAGGTATAGGGCACTACTTTCCATCTCCAGCTGGGCAAAGCCTGGTTCTGTTTAGTGGAACACATGCCACATAATCTCTATATTCAGTTTGGAGTCTTCCTTCATACATTCAGTGTCCTAACATCAGGCAAACCCCACCAGATCTCAAGACTCCACAGCCTTTTTCTTCCAAGATCTGGACCTTGATCAGTCTCTACCATGAGGCACCATTTTCTGTGACCTTCATCACCCTTAAGCTGCAGTAAATTTGGGACTGTAATTTCTCCTAGAGTCTGCCTCTTCTGTTGGTGATATGAAAAAAAACCCCAAAATACCAAGTAACTGTAAACCACTTCTGCATTTCTTAAGACAATTCCCCCTTAGAAGCAGTGAGCATCCCAAAACAACCTTTTCCTCAACTGCCTACTTTGAGTGGGCAGTCCCATGAACAAAGAACCAGAACACCAGAAATTTCAGTTTACATGCAGATATCTGCCCATGCCGCCCATGTTTCCCTCTGTCCTTCCAGGACAAAAGATGTTCTGCTAAGAATCAGAGACATCTGACGTTGTCCCAGCTTAAAAATCACAAGGCTCTGAGTCAGAGATTTTGGTCAGCCAGAGACCATTGCAGCAGCGGTGGTGAGCTCTCATATCCTCTAGTTTACTAGAGGATACTTCCTTCTTGCTCCCTTCTCTCAAGTTTCCTAAAGAATCCTCACCATTGCACAGAAACCCTTCCAGCTCTAGGGAACCTCATGTAGGGTCAGTCAGTAAGTCAGTCAGTATTTCCATGCCACCCACAAATCTCCCTTCACTCCCTTCCTCCCAGCTGGATAATGATGTTTCTTACCCTGTATTTGAATATGTTTTTTTTTAATTAGAAACCCTTTTTGTCAGCTGGGCATGTCTTTTAACACTTTTCTGACTAGCAGCTGCTAAAATCAGCTTGAGTGCTAACATGTGCAGGACAACCAGGGGATGAGGCCCAGACAGCTTGGATTTAGGTAAGGTGGGTCCTGCTCGACTGACCTGATCTCCTCCTTTGACAAGGTGATCCACCTAGGGGATGAAGGAAAGGCTCTGGAGCCTTTAATAAAAGTCTTTTGATACCCTTTGCCACAGGATTCTTATGGAGAAATTGGCTGCTCAAGACCTGGGCAGGTCAAGTGTTGTCTGGGTGAAGAATTGTCTAGATGGCCGGGCCGCAGAATGGTGGGGAGTGGAGTGACATCCATCTGGGACTGGCCACCCCTGGGGCTCCTCAGAGGTTTGTACTGGGGCCAGTCCTGTTTAATTTCTTCATTGAGGATCAGGATGAGGGCATTGGGAGCCCCTTCAGTCAGTTCCTGACAGAACCAGGCTGGGAGTATGGATCTGCTGGAGGGCAGGAGGGCTCTGCAGAGGGGTCTGGACAGGCTGGATCCATGGGATGAGGCCAGTGGGGTGAGGGACAACCAGGGGAAGTGCTCAGTCCTGCCCTCAGGTCACAACAAGCCCCTGCAGCTCCAGGCTGGGGGAAAAGTGGCCGGAAGGCTGGAAAAGGCCCTGGGGGTGCGGATGACAGCAGCTGGACATGAGTCCAGGTGTGTCCAGGTGGACAAGAGGCCAAAGGCCCCTGGGCTGTCCCAGCCGTGCTGTGGCAGCAGGAGTAGGGCAGTGCTGAGGCCACACCTCAAATCCCAGGATCAGTTTTGGGCCCCTCACAACAAGAAATTGAGGGGCTGGAACATGTCCAGGGATGGGAACAGAGCTGGGGAAGGGTCTGGAGCCCAGAAGAGGCTGAGGGAGCTGGGAAAGGGGCTCGGCCTAGAGAAAAGGAGGCTCAGGGGAGACCTTCTAGCTCTGCACAGCTCCCTGACAGGAGGGGACAGCTGGGGGGAGGTCAGGCTCTGCTCCCAGGGAAGAGGGACAAGAGAAGAGGGAAGGGCCTTGGGCTGTACCAGGGGAGATATAGATTGGATATTAGAAAAAATTTCTTTGCTGAAAATGTAGTGAGGCATTGGAACATGTTGCCTGGGGAAGTAGTGGAATCACCATCCCTGAAAGTGTTCAAAACACATGGATGGGGCAGCCAGGATGCAGTTTAGTGGTGAAAATGGTAGGGCTGAGTTATGGTCTTTTGTAATCTTGACAATTCCATGAGTCTGTAATTCCAAGACGTACCACTTCAGATAAAAGGTTTGCCAGGAAGAAAACACCCTTACTGATGTGAAAGTTGTTGAGTGGCATTTGTGGAGATCTCCAGGCAGGAACATTTCCTTAAGGTAAACCTTTAATGTAAGAGGCTTTCTTGGTAAATTACTTAACAGATATCAGAGCACAGGCACTGTTGTGCACCTTGTGCACTCTCAACCATCACCATTGCAGACAGGGCATGCCATCAAGTGCTACCACAGAGAAAACCCTCACAACACCCAATTCAAATAACCATCTGTGGTTTGAAAAACATCTAACAACCTCACAGATGTGTGTTTTTCAGCTGGTGAGTGCTTGGTTAGCTTAAACTCTTCTGTAACAAAAAGAACAGGAAATAATCTCTCCTCCACTGAAAGGATACACCCAAAGAAATTGGAAGCAACATTTATTCTTCCTAAAACAGCCTGTTCTATGTAAGACAGTGCAAGATCTCTGTCACTTCAGCAGTTTTTTAGCAAAATATTCTTAAATAACCAGCACCTCTACTGATACTGAGCTTCCATTTTACAAAAACAGGTGGAGTTTCAAATGGTGCCTAGGCACTGGCAGGTCTCTCATAACGAAAGCAAATTTTTTGCAGTGATGGAAGAGATCTCCCAGTGTAACTATGTGGTTTCCTGTGGTTCTTTGTGTTGAGGTCTCTCTGTTACTGTACACTCTTGGTTTTTGTGTGTGTGTGCATGTAAGGTTTGGTACTGTTGCATACTTCTGTTAGAATGTGTGACATTGATTATTTCTCTTTTCTTTCATTCTGGCTATGCTTCCCTGTCTTTCTGTTGCATTTTTTTCTCATGACAGAGAATCTTTTTCCTAAAAGCATCTTTGAGCAGAGGGCCTCTCCAGGGAGAGTACACTCCACCCAGTCAGGGAGAGACCTGTGGCAATCATGTACTGCTTCTTAAATTTTGCACCCAATAAAATGTATGGTTTCAAATCAAGCAGCTTGCTGCCACCACATACAAATTTGCTTTGCACATTGTCATGCAACAGTTCCATAGCCTAAGTGGTCAGCTTTCACTCTTTATCAGAAATGCATGTTTCTGAAGTGTAACTTACATGACTATAATCATATTTTAATTCATTCATTAATGATGAATAAAGCCACCTTTATCATCAGTACATGAGTAGGACTGCTAGGAAGGGTGATCAAACCAAACTGCGTGAGCCAAAGACTTTTTCCTACATCCTTTCCATGTTTAGCCTACTGCCAAGTGTAACTTAGTTCATAGTTACACTAGTAAGCAACTGCACCAGTTTACACTGGTATATCTTTTTTTTTGTTTTTTTCCTAATTCATTATCAAAATCTTTAACTGAATGGTAAATAAAGCCAGATTTATTTGATTTACTGAAATCGCTGCACTTCTGATGCAATCATTTGGGCTTGAATATGGAATTTTCTGCTCAGGAAAGACTGAAATTTAGTTAGTCTCATAAATGTCAAAAGCTGGCAAATAAATCCTGTCTAAATGGGAGCATTAAATAGCCCATACTTGCAGTCCAGATGTGCCATGATTTGTTTTACACTGTGTAAAGAGAGGCTGAAAACCAAGGACATCATGAGGAGAAATCTCCCAGTGATAGCACATATACAATGCTACTACCCCAAACAATGTACTCACCTATGGCTGCAGATGCCTGCTGCCTTTGTCCTCAAGGCCAAGGTTCCCCTTCAAGACTTTTATCTCATCTTCAATAAAGCTTAAAAAGAAAATAGAAAGCCCAGCATCAACTCAGATTACAGGAAATGAATGTTCAGAGAAAGTGCTCAAATAAATGCACCAAAGCTAT
>VXBQ01008239.1:189-12506 GCA_013400175.1 Phainopepla nitens | reverse complement strand
ATTTTTTTTTTTTTTTTTGGTCAGGTTGGGGCTTGGAACAGGTAAAAACTGCAAGGATGATTTGAAAGAGGCTTTAAATAAAAGGGAATATATTATTTTCCTATCTCCCATTACTCAATCATCAAATTATTCTTCTTATACTTCTCCACAAAGAGAAAAAGAAGAAAATTAGATTACCTGCAATCAGCTGTCTGGATTTTTCATCAGAAAACTTGCAGATGAAAATTTCAAAGAGAAAATCCTCCTAGTATTTAAATTGTTCCACGTGAAAGAAACCCCCCAGAAATTAACCTCCGTGCGAGCAAACTTCAGGCAGCTGATCTTCTTCCAGTGTAATTGCAAGAAAATGCACTTGGAATGACTGAACTGTGTTGCTGTGAATAAAACAATATAAAGCCAGCAGTGTGCCCTTGTGATGAAGGCAGCCAAGCATATCCTGGGCTCTCTTGCAGGTTCAGGGCGCTCACAATTCCCTGCTCTGCACTGGGGAGAGCAAGTCTGGTGAGCTGAGTCTGTGACTCAATGTGTTCATCAACAACCTCTGCTAATGCTGATACTAATAGGCAGGCAAAAAAAATTCCTTTCTTCACTTCTAATGTCGATGCACCTGCCTAATGTTAGCATAACCTACAATTTCCACCTCCCAAGAGAATGAAGAACGAGGACTTTTTACTCTGAGAGTTACATGGGCCATGGCGAGTGCTACATGGGGATTTTTGTGCAGTTCATACCATTTAACTGTGAACTCTGTATCTTGGGTATCAGTACCAAGCACCTGACAAGGAGCCTAGCAAGGACTGCTGAATCACTGTTCAGTGCTGAGGCAAAATGTGCTGCTCCTAGCCTACTACAAATCTTGTTACTCCACGTCTTAATAGTAAATAATTATTTTCTAAACATACTGGAGACTTCCTAGTCTTGAATACTGCTGGATATGGCATTTCTGCATTATCCATTTGTTTCAGGCAAGAAGTTTCTCTGCCTGTATCGATCTTGAGGATATATTTAGCAAATTGTGGTTTTGTTTATTATTTGTGTGCTTGCTGCTGTGTAACCAGCAACACACACACCTATCAGTGAAATTCCACAGAGCTTTATATTGTGTTCAACTCAAATCTTTCATTTTAATTAATCTGCACACAAGCATTATGCTACTTTAATAACACTCATTTTCTATATGGTCCAGAGAGAAGCTCAGAAAAGCTGAGAGCATCGTATCATATGGTAAATTTACACAGTATTAAAATAATTGCTAGTGAGATATGTAGGGCCAACATAACAGAGTACCTCAGGGAAATAAGGTGTATTTTTGTGCACAACCCACTCAGAGTGGGTTAATGGATGTGATTTCACATTAAAGGAAGTGATTCGTTCATGTTTACAGTAAGAATTACAACAACTAAAAGTAATAATCTTGACCAGGTAGCCTGTAAACTAATCTTGGGAAAAGGAAAGATGAAATTAAAATCACAACTCCTCAACAGATGTAAAGCTCTGATTTTATATTTTGTTACCTAGGGCACTGCAGCATGCCCTCTTGCTTGATTACATCTGACAATGTCCCTTCCTGGGAGAAGAAAAGCTTTGGCAACAGACAGATAGAACTCGGAATCCTAAATAGAAGAAAAAATACACGAGAAAAAGAAAGTCATAAGGCATAAAACTCCACTGAAGGTGTAACACTCTGAAATAAGGTAGAAGGAGAAAAAATTGGCTTGTGCCAATCATGTTTAAGAAAGAAAAGCAGCAATGTGCAGTGCAGCCTTCTGGCACCAGGAAATCCAGATGGTAAACAGAAGAGGCATCTCATTTTTACACAACTGCCCCATGCAGTATAATGTTTCATGGTCACTCCTTTCTGGTTATCCAGCTTTGCTTTTCACCGTAAAAGACAAAACACAGAAAATACCAGCAAGATTTTTTTAATAGGTAGTTTGGTTAAACTTTGCACAAGTGAGATTTTTTTTTTTTGATCTATCCAAATTGATTAGAAGGCATTAATAAAAATGTTCTGAAAACCTCAAATCAAGATTCTATAGAAAAAAGGACAATTTTGAAGTTGTAAAGAAAACCTGTCCAAAACAAGAATAAATAAAAAGGCAAAGCAAAAACCCCAAACATCTCATTCTGTTGCGTAGCCTAACCAAAAATAGTGATAGAATACAGAAGTGGTGCTATCAATGGTAAATTTAATGCCTGCTTTACGAGACTAAAGTAGCAGCCAAACATCATGAATAAAGATATGTTCTGCTATAGCTGAAAGCTTGTGAAAGCATACTGTCACCATGGCAACACTGTGGCATTTATAGGAGCTGTTAGAGCTTAACAACCAGTGACGTAGCTCCTAAAAAAAAAAATAATTCAAAAAATTGACCATACGTGTATTAAGCTTCAGTGGGACCATTCAGACCTCATGAAGTTCCACAAGGCCAAAGTGCTGAGTCCTATACATGGGTTGGGCCGAGAAACACAGGCTGGGTGGAGAAGGGACGGAGAGCAGCCCTGAGGGGAAGGGCTTGTGGGTGCTGGTGGACGAGAGACTGGACATGCAGGTGGCTGCACTACCGGTTGTCTCATTGTAAAAAGGCCAGAATTCAAAACAGAAGGAAGTGGGATAGGATTCACTGTGTTTCACAATTTTATTAGAAATGGAGGATGTATCATCTGGTGTAAACTAGCACAAGGTCACTTCAACATGGAAAACACTTCACACATTCTGCTTTAGAACTGATTATAAACCTTCTTTGTCTCTGCTGCCTTGAGAAAGGCCTTTCACTCTTTGCTGCTCCTTCTAGATCATGCAGATGTTTAAAGGCATGATAGAGACTGTTCATTGGTGTGCCAAAAGGGGAAAATGGAGAAATTGCTTTGCTGTCAGCTGCTTTTAGAGTGATGCTGGCAAAAGAAGAGTAGCCATGGCAGCTTCACATGTTAATGCTGCAGAAATTTCACCAAATCTGTCTATTAAAAGAATCCAAAACTCTGCAGCAGAACTCCAGAAGCACTGAAAACAGGATGTGCAAGATGGGAAACAATAGCTCTATTTTAATGCAGATGACATCAGCGTGAATAGAATATTTGCCATAAGCAAATGACATATGACTAAGCACATTTCAATAAACAAGGCTGGAAAAAAGATTCTGTTTTGAAGAAAATTCAGGTCACTGTCACAAGCCCAGTCTTGCTGTAGATCAAAGTTTTTTGTCTTCCTCCAAGCAGTTTGTGGGGGTCTGTGGGCTGCTTCTCTGTGGGCATTGATATGGGCAAGTTTGTTGATTTCCGAGCCAAATTTAATATAATTTCTACCAAAGAGTATCCAGATCAGAGAAGAAGTTAAAATGCCTTAGCTAGACTCCTTGAAGTTATCCCATGAAATCACAACTCATATGGGCAGGTGTAATACCTCTGTGTAGGCTCTAAGTCTGCAAAATCCTTGTGTACCCATCCCAATGGGCTCACAGGCCAGGCAGCATCAGGTACCTCCAGGCCTTCTTTGGGGGCTGTAGGTGGTAAAAGATCATTAATTTACGTTTTGTGGACCACTTTGTCAAAATCAAGCATTTCACATTGTCTCAGAGTTCACAGCAGATGAAACAAAAAAAAAATATAAGACAAGTTTTTTATTCATATTTCCTTTAATTCATACAAAATCCTCTTTTTGGAAACACAACTTAAAGTCCATTCAACCTCACAAAGTCCATCTCTGGTTTTTGGAGAAGAAGTTTGCCCTGCTGACAGCTGCATCAGCCGACTGATGGGTCATTTTTCTCTCCCAGTCAGCTGTTAATGATGTATCTTTCCTTTGAAAGAGAGCTCAGATCCTGCCAGTTGTGTGGCAAGGGTGAGTGCATTTCCCTAGAGGTCCAACACATACCCATCAGTAATCCCTGTGTGGTTCTGGCAGGGACCTCTTGATTTCTGTGTGTCACTCCTGTGTGATACGTGAGCTACTTTAGAGCCAGCTCATGCCCACACAAGTAGCACCCAAACCTCCCCTTTTACGTGTAAGACAGAGAAGAATCAAATTGCTCTCTCTGCAGGAGAGAAATCTGGAACCACAAGTCAACGTCCTAGTGAGGAGACCTGAGAACAAGACAATGCCATAAATCTACCAAAAAAGCAAAAAGTGGAGGAGGATGGCACCATAAATCCACCAAACAAGGAGATAGAGCAGGAACAAGCAGTTGATACAGCCAAGCAAGAATTTGGGTTGAACTGTTGTGCTAACCTTTAGCAATTGGCATAGCAAAGTTCATGCCCATTGGCTGTAGATGTTCCTTAGTCACATAATCCCCTTCCCCACAGAGCATGAGGGGTAAAATCAGTGGTATTTAAATGAAGGTGAGAAAATATTTAGCCTATGAAGGTAGTTTAACATTGTTTTCTGTAGGGGTAATGTTGATCTATCACTGTTTGAAGGGTGTAAAAGTGGGGAGCTGGCATACAGAGAGGGTGCTGCTCTGTGGATTTACCCCAGCACCCATCTCTGTGCAGGGCGTAAACAAATATTTCTTCTTCATCTATCTATCTATCTATCTATCTATCTATCTATCTATCTATCTATCTATCTATCTATCTATCTATCTATCTATCTATCTATCTATCTATCTATCTATCTATCTGTCTGTCTGTCTGTCTGTCTGTCTGTCTGTCTGTCTGTCTATCATCTTCTTGTACTCTAGGTACAATCCATGTTTGGTACAACACTGACTGCAGTACAGAAGCAGCATCAGGGCTGCTCTCACACACTTCCCCCCAGACATCACTGAGAACAGAATCCCATCTCAGCTCCCTGCTTGTTAGTCCAGCATTTCCATTTAAAGGTCGTGGCTGAGATATAAAACTCTTGAAATCCTTACTGGAGTAAAAGAGCTTTGCTCCCTGGTGTTTTCCAATAGTTTTAGCCTGTCCTTATTTGGCCTTAACTCTCCAGGGTAAGAATAACCCTTTCACTTAAACTCCTTGTACTGACACTGAAGAAACTAACATAAATGTGGTATTTAAAAAAAAAAATACACTAAAAAAATCACATATATTCCGTCCAATTCTACAGCATGTATAGTATATTTGTTTTAATTACATCAAGAAATTTTAATTCCAAAAAGAATTTTTAAATGTTGCACAGGACTTTTTACAGAAACTGATAGAATAAACAAAAGCCCACAGCAGAGGGATGCAGAGATGCCTGAGCACAGCTGCACATAAGCCCTCCCTTTCCAATCTCATTAATATTTCAGTCTTTCCAGAGCAAATACATATCCTTGTGAGACACAGTGATGTGCCAGAGACTCCTCTGAGGGCTGGAATAATAATCTTTCCATTCAAAGTGTGGCCTGGTTTCTCGAGAAGAGAGAAAGTGAGGTGTCACAAGACTGAATCACCATCATGTTTTCAGAAAGCTTCTGCTAGACTTTGGGAGTGTGATGGAAAAATTCTCTGCTGCAGTGGGGGAACCAGTGTGAATTTCCTCTCTTTGCTACCGTCAATTTAGCAATATCCACAGATACACTGACTTGAAGTGACTGCCCAGCAGTATTAAATTATCCTTAATAGTCTGCCTTATCGCAGTGGCTTACAAAAACATCTCCTTAGGACGCTTCCAAACATACCAGAGACGCTGGCCAGCCAAGTTCTCCAAAATAGTCCTCAGTTAGCAACTTCCAAACTCCACACAAGAATCGAATTGCTTCACTTGAACACTATTCCACGTGTTCTAGATCAGAGGCATCATCTCACCTTTTGACATGCAATTATAAGGAAACGTCTTTCTCTTTTAAAAGAAAATAAAATTTATGGAACCCTCAAATAAACAGAACCTGACAGGAGAGAAATTCCAGGCGAGTGGGAGAAACACTGTTACTGCTCCTTCATAAATACTGTCAACACATGGCTTTTCGCAGCATTTAGTGTGGCAACAGGAACATTTCTTGTGCACCACACTATCACTACCTTTGGGAAATTATCTGAAGGCTTTAGTTTGCTATGATCTGGGCGCCCTGACACCGATAGATATGTAGTGCCAGTACCTCATAGCTTCTGTAGAAGGTGGCTGTGTTCTTGTCCCCTCCTGCCCAGGTTACCTTCTACCAAAGGTTATTGCCCGTGCAGCAAGCTGCGCTCAAATGTCAGTCGTGACAAGTCACAGCCCAGCTCCTTTCTTTATGTGAGCTCATCAGGGAGCTGTGTTTGGGGTTCTGGTTGCCCTGCTGTGAGCTGTGATAGCCACGGTTCCTTTCTCTGCCACTAGAGCTACAAATATTGGCAACCTTTACCTGATGGACAGGACATGCAGCAAAGGGAAATAAATAACTCCAAGTCCACAGCTAGAGCCAGAGCTTCGGCTCAGTTGAGTCAGCACAGCCCCAGCTGCACCAGCTGCAGGGCTGGCTTTGTTTCTCCCCTTGCAGACTACCAGCCAAAGCACAAAGGAAAACCTCCCAACTGCATGCCGTTATTAGAGCACAAGTGAAACAGCTACATCCAAAACTTTGCCTGAAAACAGGCAGCATGTGCCTTCCCTCCCCACTCCATGATGTTTAAGAAGCCTGTGTGCACAAGTGTGGTCTTTTCCCTCACGGCAGGACAACAGATGCTGTTACTGCTGTAGTGTTCCAATGCTGCTCAACGATGCTTGCAAATATCCTCTTGGACTACAAGTAGATCCACTAGATTTTATGCAATCTTTAAAACCATTTTTTCCCTGATCAGTCCCACAGACAGGTTTTTGTTTGCATTGACTTCCAGGAATGGATTTTCCTTGTACAGATGCTTTCAAAGACATTTTTAGATAAAGGTACATGGTGGTTATTCGTGGATTCTTAGCACAAATGTTTCAATCATATAAACCAAATAAACAGACTGAGTGAATGCAGGAAACACAGGGCTTGAAACACATGCAAGACTGAAATTCATTTGTATATGCTGTTGCAAGAACAAAGCAAAAACTCTGTCTTAGTAGAAATCAGTTTGGGCAAAAAAAAAAGATAGGCCAAAATGATTACATATCTTATTTGTAGTGATTTGTTAATATTAATCACTGCTTAATGCTAAGAAAGAGCAAACCCAAAGAAAGAGTTTCCCTCCACGGGAAAACAGATGACATTTTTCTGGAAGTCTTCTAGATCTTTCAGTCTTTTGGAATGGGACACTTCCTCATTTGTATTTGGATATAGAGTAAGAAGAGCCTTGTGGAGCTTGAAAAACTAAATTATGCCTTTCACTACAGACTCTTGCTAGTGTAAAAAGGCTGTGCAAGAGATTATGTGCTCTAGTGTCTCTTAGCTTTTTGTAAGAGATCACATACAATACACATTGTTCCAATGCATTCTGAAGAGTTCTGCTAACATAAACTTTTATGTTTTACACAGTGAGAATATTCACTAATCTACTTTCAATAACTTATTTTGTTTTTGTATTTAACTAAAATAATTTTGTGCGTATTTGTACATTGCAACTCCTGCAATATTTGGAAAAATGTGAAACAGAAACAAAATAACAAGATATCCTGGGATATTTCTTTTTCAGGGTGCTAAATAAACCTCCATAATTCTAGTGTTTAAGCAAGAGCATTGCTTAAAGATGAGCTGCAGCTAATCCTCCTCTAAGCTGGAAGGGAGAGGCTTGAAAAGCAAATGAAGCTATGGTTTCATACACAATGACCAAAAATGCTTGGATGCGGGATGGACCAGGATCTGCTGCAGGTTGACAAAATTCATGTACCCCCATGATGGAAGGCAGCAGCCACTCAGTACCTGTAGTACTGCAGCATTTATTCAGAGGGATAAATCAGTTGTGTTTGAAATGAGAAAAGATTTTGGAAAGAAGCCTGTAGTAAGTCAAGTAGTAGTTTAGTTCAAGGTCAAACGTTTCCTCTTCTTACTTAAAACCAGAGTGAGGCTTACAGACACAGTTAACAAGAAAATATCTTTTATATCATCAGCCCTGCCACATCAAGAGAATTGCCAGGGTCTAGGATTTATCTTGGCTGTTTCTAGAAAGCAGAGCATATGCTGTGCTGCTGCCTGCCTGGCATGTCTGCTCCCTAAAATGTCTGTCTGGGTGTCTGCCCGCCTTTACTTTCTCCTCCCTTGCACATTGGATCTTCCTTCCAGCAGGTAGGAGGCACTGCTGGATGCCACAGAAGTCTAGGCCTGGTCATTGGCACCTCTGAAACTACCTGCAAAGTATTCCCAGGAAAAGAAATGCCTCAAAAGCAGTCAAAGAACAGCGCTGTGTCAGCTGAACATTGTGTTAATGGTTGGAGGAAGGAAAAGAAATACAACTCAAAGCAGCATGAAGTATGGGCAGGTGAAACATTCACAGGATGAGAACCACTCTTTCACAGGACTGGGGTCAGTAAAGATTTATAAACCTCAGTAACAACAATGTCTCAGCCACTAACTGATAAAATTGCAGAGGACTGACTAATAGAAGGAGATAAAACCTTAGGAATAATTATTTAATTAAGCTTTTCTTTTTCTTTTTTTTCTTTTATTTTTTTTTCCTTTTTTTTTTTCCTTTTTTTCTGTGGCCAAAGGTGGTGGTGCCGAATTTTAAAAGACCTCTGGTATTCTGGCTAAAGGAAGCTTTTCAGCGCATGCATTATGTCACAGCCTTTAATGTTATTCAAGCATTATACATTCATCATACATAGTTAGAAGTCTCTTGTAAAGCTGCAATCACATGAGTAACTGTGCTTGCTTTCATAGACCAAGCTGTTTCAGGAAAGGTTTTCCTGCCATTTTTTTCTAGGCATTATCTGAATGCAGTTAACAACCATGGGAGAAAAGTGCAGCACATGGAAAATCTGTGAGTGCCAGGAAAGTTCAGCTTTTGATACACTGGTTTTAAATGGCAAAACTTAGAATAGACAATTTTTTGTACACAATGTATTTCCAGTTTTGAAGAAATCTGATTTGAAAAAGATAAAAGTAGTTAATGACTCAGTGATAAGCACATGCAGTCCGTTATTTTCCTTTTGGGATCAGGCTAAACACCTGAGAAGGCTAATAGCTATTCATACTTGTGAATCACTCCATCCATGTTGCTGCAATACACCACACATTTCTCTGAGACACAGAGGCTCTGGAGCTGATCCTCAGCTGCCATAAATTGCCCCAATATAAGAGGTACACACAAATTAGCAATGGTGAGATACTGGTAACTCAAGAAACTATTGAAGGCATCCAGGCTGAAATGTGACACCCACAATGTATGTGTGCATGAATTCAAAGCAAATATTTTAACTGGAAACATTTACAGTAGAGTGGTAGCCCCTATTTATTGCTTTTTCTTGACAGGGCATTCACTGCACAAGGTTCTGTGTAAATTATATGCAAGAAATAGCAAAGCCTCTGAAACAAGCAAGTTCAAAGGAGGAATGTGATCATCAGAAAACCATTTTAGACACAGGGGCCTGCAGTCTTGCTAAGTAAACTCAAATATCTTGCTACTGCAGGTATTAGTATAGTTCTGCTGACTTACCAACCACTTACACTTTTTGATCTTTCAAAACTTGGTGGATAAAAATTACAATTAAGCAATAAACACATCCAAGACGATGTTCTTCTCTCTCTTTTAAGTTAACACCCAGTGACTTCTTTTGCCCTTCTCTTTCACCTGAGATGGACTGGAGGGATCTGTCCAGTCCTGTGACATCGTTGGGTGCTCCACAACACAATCCTGATATGCAGGTATCCGATATTAGTGGAGCAATTGGTTTTCCATTATGAAATATCTCATGGAATGTAGCAAGCATACAGCTGTGCCAAGACCATGTGCATGATTTTCCTATACCACCCATACTAGTTTCACTGATTACTCACTTCCTTAGCTACAAAAACACATGGCAAGTTTCTTCAGGCTCAAACATCTGTTCACAAACTATTTGGGCAAAGATGTTTCCATTCACTCACACCTCAGTTGCTGTGACTGACATTTTAAACCTACCTTAACCAAACAAAATTGATTACAGAAAACACTAGGCTTACAAATTAAACTACATTCCTCCATAATGTATCCTGTATTGTAGTTTGCTGCACAGTGTAAACGGATACACCAACACTGCCCTTTTAAACTATGCTTCATCCTTTTCTTCTTGAAAAATTGGTATCAGGCTGAAATTGCCCTCCTCTTGCATGCACATATTCCCCTTCTTTGAACAGCTTTTAAAGACAGATTTGTGTGCAAAAAGAGCCTCTTAGTGCACCATTCAGCTGTTAGCATTTTTAAAGGAAGTTGATAACAACAATAAAATAGTGCTAGAAATGGATCTGTTCTTTTTTTCTGTAGACCTTCCCCAACACCATTTTACTGAATCCACTGTGGACTGTTTAAAATGCAAATTCCCATTTAATGTGTAAATGTGCACACAAAATATTTTGAATTCACTTACATAAGGTGTATGAGGATGGTTTATACATAAAAAGAGTCAAGGTTATCCTAAAAGCTTGAATTACTCACTGCATCTGCTAAAGAAGTTGCCAGCTTTCTGAGACACCTCCTGTGAAGGTCTGGATATGAGAATCTGTGAAAATTCAATATATTCGCACCACTAGGATCTGTGCAATAATTTGAAATGTGCACCCCACGAGCTGGTTTTCTTCCCCTGTGTACCCTGTCCTTTTCAAAACAGGGTGTGCAGATACAACAGGCCCCAGCACTGCAACCCTTCTCCGCAGAAAATACCTTAAATGTTGACCCGTAATAACATAAGAAAAATGCTGAATCTTTTAGAGGTACCAACATGGCTGACATCTAGATGTATCAGCAAGTTGAAAACTTGTTTTCTTACCAGCCATAGATCCACACCAAGCAATATTTGCTGCTGAAAATGTCAATAAATGGGTTTTATACTATGCTTTTTAGTATCAGTGAAAGATGAACTGTAATATAGTTTCCATAAGATAAACAGGGAATACACAACAAGATAGTACACAGTAATTTAATTATTGCTATTTTTAAGCCTGATGCTAAATAGGACATAATATACAGTTGTAGCTTTATTAAATAAATGAAAAAATTTAGACAACTTCCATGAAACAGATACCTTCATCTAGTTGTGAAGGAACTTGAACCATTTCCCACAGCATATAAAGGTAGTTAACACAATCTTTAGTTTCCATTCTTCTGCACGTGCTTTTCTATACATAAATGAACAGGGATTGTCAAAGGAATGGTGAATACACAAGTTAATAATCTGCATTTTTAAGGCTTAGAATTTTGCACAAAAAAGGCCCCACAAACTAAACTGAAGATCCTATTTGTTTGTAAGAAGCAATTAGCTCACAGTGCTGTCGTTCTCTTAAAGTAAGACTATAATTTCAGCCCTGCAGCTTTGCAGTGGGTCCTGCCTGGCTGAGTACCAACTGTCTGAAACATTCTTCAGGAGAATATTAACATTCAAAAGGTGTAAAAAAAAAACACCCCAAAAAACCAAAACCCACCAAAAAAAAAGAAAAATTAAAAACCCACAGGGTTTTGCTTTGCAAAATCAGAGCAAGGAATCTGCTTCTCTCTTCTGCTCTATTGATTGTTGCCAGTAATCTGTTTTCCTGCAATTAACACAACTTGTATCAGTCATTCTGAGTACTGATGATATTTATGGTCTTCAGACAAATTTCCCTATCCCTTACATTAAAATATAGAGATTATATGGATGCCAGTGGTATACTTTATTTAGAAAATAATCTGACCATGCAATGGGAAAGCTATAATACCTAACACTTGCTGCTTAACCTCTGAACTTCTCTCAAGGTGTTTTTGCCCTGGGAGCTTTACTTGTTTCCATGTCCTAAAGCTGCCCTTGATCTAGCTGCTTTTTATTTTGAGGGGAAAATACATGACTGAAGCAAAGAGGTCCCTGTGTTCCTTTCCCATGAGAAAAATGAAATCAGTTTTAGAATGTCAGTCAGATAGACTGATTAAGAAATATAAGGGTGGTTTTTTTGTTTGTTTGTTTGTTTGTTTGTTTGTTTTAAACTGAGTGTTTCTACTTAAAAGCAAATAGGTATATTCTCACATAGAGATCCCAAACAATTTTAGGTCAGTCATTTGTTTTATCCTCTTACAGGGAAGTTCATTTCTCAGGTATTCCATATTTTCATGGACCAGAGAAAGAATATGGGATATTATTCCTCTCTCATATTTCTTTCAGACTTTTCCTATGGACAATAGATTTGAAACTCACCAGAATTATCTTCCTTTTTCTGACCCGTGAGGATTTTCCCGTGGAGGCATCTTTTATTTTTAACCATTAACTCTATCAGCTGCACTGTGGTTGTCAGGGTCACCCTCAGGGAGCGTGGGACCGCAGTTTT